>CAHIKZ030001336.1:295000-302500 GCA_903632075.3 Acanthosepion pharaonis
AGTAATATTATAAAGAATATATTACCAATTACACATTTAGGAAAAAAAAAAAAAAAAAACTATTACCAGCTACACATTTTTTTTTAAAATATTATCAAAAATAGATTTATGATGAAAAAATATTACCAAAACTACAAAATAAAAAAAAAATTGTCGGCATTAAATAACCCATTGAGTTTGATATGCCGTAAACCTAACCAAATCAAACAAAACAGTTAACAGTCCAATGTTTTTCTCTATCGAGATCGATTCTTAATCACTACCGAAAATGAGATTTATTTTACTAGACGAAGCTGAAATTACTATTTATGTGACGTATCCCTTCATCACATTGGCGATCATGTTTCTTTTAAATATGCAGTTCCTTTTCGGCTCTTAATCAATTTTGTCTTTTTGTCATCTCCTAAACGCAGAGCTTGTGCTACATGACGGTGAAATAACGGTTCACCCACGGTCCCTGAAATTAAGCAACGTCAAACTTGGTCAGTATCGATATGGGTGAGATTGAGAATACCAGGTACTGCAAGATTAGATTTGCTGGTAGTGTAAGAGATAACGGCTAGGAATTGTAAATCAGAGAGCCGAGTTCGTATTCCAGTTGATTTCGTTATTTTTACTGACGAGCTAATAATCCTGGGAATGATATAAATCCAACGCTTATCCTTCTGATTATCGGGATATTAACACTTGTATCATTAAACCATTATTATATCTATAAATAAAATACATTGTGTACACAATATTTATATCATGGCTTTAAATAACACATAGAGGTTGATATGCTGCTGAACAAGAAAAATAAATCAACAATCTAAACCCTGTTCTGCCATCCATTTACACTCGCTAGGTAGGTTATGCGACGTTTTCTACTGTATCTTTTGCTTTCAATCTATCAATTGAGCATCACATTTTCCAAGCCCTCTTTCCTCATTATGTTCCCTATAAATTCCAGCTGATATTTTTAATTATATATATATATATATATATATATATATATATATATATATATATATATATATATATATATATATCCTCTTGGTTTGCCTTTTCTCTAAAACGTCATTGTTGCTCAGATGTTTGGTCCATGCTATTCTTAGTAACCATCTAAAAATGACATTTTTTTAAATCCGAATTGGTTGTTTTATGGAGAAGCTAGATGGCTAATTTTCTACCAGAATCTATAGAATTTTATTATACTGAAAGCTGATTTCCAAAGTCGATGGAAGCTAAAACCTTGGAATTGTCGGTCGTAACTTATTCCCATCATTTCTTTCGGTTTGTACATGAAACATTTTAATTATATAGAAATATCAGAATACGTAATTTTTATAAAAAATCATGTCGTCATTTTTATTTGAAATATAATAGGATAAACGTGTGCCTTAATTATGTCATTTTTCTGCAACTAAATCGTAGCCTTCACAGTATCCCATTTCAGTAATAAACACTGGTCTCATAAACTGTCTACCACTTTTGATCACACAGTGATTTTCTATTTTGTTAAAATGGTCGTAGTTATATATTAAATTATATAAAATTATATAGCCGGTATCTATCTCATAAGAGGCTGTGCAATTTTATTTTCCAATTCCAATTTTCTTCATTTTATTTATATAAATGTATAATAAAATTTTTAGTTGAGTTCATTTTGCGATTCTAGATAGTGAAAAGTAGCCCTGGGTCGTAGGAATGATATAATCTCAAATGAGAAACAGCATCTTTTAATATTATTGTATAATGGAAAAACATCGTTGTAAACTAGGGAATTGTTGAAGAACGATCTCTGAATAAAGAAAAATATTGAAACCTTCGTAAGATTTGAACAAGAGAAATCTGACTTTAAGAATGTCACAAAAAAGAAAATTGTGAAAATACAAATATCAAGAAAAGTGTCTGGGCGTATGACGATAAAAATACATCCGTGTCCTGGGTATGATAATAAACGATATCCGCGTCCAGGGTAAGACCATAAACTACGTCCATCAGCAAGGCCTCTGATCAGGAGGTTTGAGGAGCGTGGAACCACCCCGTAATTGCTGGTGTTCCCAGATCCACCTTGACCCGGGGTGGTAGCACTGTTCCCAGCTATGGGCAAGTAGTTAACCCAGAAACTGATATAAAAGCATTATAAAAGTGTAAAATTAGGCTTTAATACCAGAAATATTTTGTAAAATAATATTACCAGAAATAAAATTTTGAAGAAAAGAAATTATTACCAGCAGTACGTTTTTGAATAAATATTACCAGCAATACATTTTTGAAAAAATAATATTACCAGTTATACGTTTTTGAAAAAAAAAAATATAACTAACTATACGTTTTTGAAAAATAAAATTACCAGCTATACATTTTTGGGGAAAAATATTAACAGAAATAGATTTTTTGGCAAAACAAAAATATTACCATTAAAAAAAAAAAAAAATTGTCGGCATTAAATTACCTATTGAGGTTGATATACCGTAAAACGAAAGATAGCAAACCAAACCAAAAGTGCCTGGTCAGCAGGAAAATATTTGAAGTATCCCGTGTCTCGAATTTAAACAAAGGGATATGATGCAGGTTACAAAATCATAAACTAAAGATATGAAAGTAATTTCCATTTAAGTGAACGCCGCTATGATAAATATACGTTGGGAGACAAAACACAGGACACAGTTGTCTTAACAATATCTCTTAGTGATCGAAGTCGAACTACATTGATGAACCTGATGTCGTTGCTTGCGATTATGGGCTTCAGACAACACGACCTAGAAGACAATTCTAAGGAGACGGAGTAAAGATTTTGGCTAATAAGAAAGAAAATCTATTTAAATTTTGATAATGGTGTCATTATAAATATAGATGATTATTTTAAGTTCTTTTACAAGATACCTGTTGAGTGACATACACCAGAAACTAGATGCTTTAATTTAAAACATATTTATGAATACAAGGTTTAACACAGCAAACGTTGATAGCGTTCAAACTAATGGAGTGACCTCCATTCCTTCTATAAATTAATCTAATAGAAAACATGTCGAACATCATTAAAATATGTGTAGAAGATTCATTTTTGAGACAAAGGTCACCGAGAAGGAATAAGAAGTTGTCCGAGGAATGTTAAAAACGAGTTGAAATCTGAGTAATTCTTCCTATTATTCAATGTTTGCATTATATTGTAAAGTTTCTTTCATTATACTTCAGTTCCTTTTCCGTTGTAACAATTTCGTAATATTCTTTCTCTTTACATTCATTGATATTTCTTCGTCATTCCTATATTCTGTTTTTTTTTTCTTACTTTTGACAGTTTTTGGTTTCACTTTTCATTTCCTCATATTTTATATCTACATTATCTTGACCTTTTCTTTCCTTCTCTTTGCTTCGCTTACCATTTTCTCTTCTTGTTTTCCTCAATGTCTCGGTTTTTATTTGTTACTCTTTGTTGGATTTGGCCTTTCATTGTCTATGTACGTCTTTTACTATCAGGTTTTGTTTTCTTCCTATTTCCTTTTTTAATTTACTTCGATCTTTTCATTATTTCGCATTGCCTCCATTTTGTTTCCTTTTCTACTTGTATTTATTTTTATCTCTTATTATTAATATTATATTTCTTTTGAATTTGTTGACATGATAATTTTTAGTTCAATCTCTGAGCCGGGCAAGATGAAACTTTGGAAACATGGCGAGAAATAACTGCGCAGTACGAAAAATAAGAACTAAATGAGATATCCCTAGAGGTAGGGCAGTGAAACGAGAAGTGTCCAGTTCGGAAGTCCTTGTAGGCTAAACAATATCGATGTAACCTGATGAAAGACATAGCGTACAGAGAATGAAACGTTGTGATGAAAACAAAAAAAGATGAAGACAAATCTCCGAATGAAAATAGTGTAAATAATTATAGATTACATGTAGATTATTCCAAACTGGGTTATTCCTCTGTTTTGTGTTTGATATGCGCCAATTATAATATTTTAATATATATTCTTCTACCTTTCGCTGGAACTTTCAAATACGCCAATAGATTTTTTGGGTTTTTTTTTCGAAATATTTACCTTCAAATTAGGGAATGCGTTTTATATTGCAACAGTTACGGCATATCATGTGTTTACGATTATTTTTTCCGAACATTTTGAGCAAATTATATATTTTACTAGATATGAATGAACCGTAAGAAAATGATAGTCTTACAGATTTAACAACTATTAACTTTGAATTGTGTTCCTTCTGGTAACGACAGTTCAAAGTGTAAGTTTACTTTCGTTAATATATTCCATTCAGAGTGAGCCCATGAAGTATAACATTCAACTTTAAAATAAGATGTCATAAATAGATAATAAATGTAAAAACAAATCATCTCTGATAAGAGGTTTTAACTAAGTGAAAATGATTTTGCTAAAAGCATAATTCAAAAACAAAATCATGTTCTATCAGTTATTATCCTGTTAATACATTTAATTGGAGTTACACAGATGTTTGTTGAATACGTATGCTTTTTTAAGTCATCTTTTTAATGGTAAAGGCGGAGGAAAACAGGAATGTCGGCGAAGGAAGCATGGTAGTGTGCATTAAGTCGCGAAAGAAAATAGTGCTTCAGCTATCGATTATTGATTATTAATGGTATTTGGTGAGTTCCGCTGCAGTCTGTTGAATAGAGTCAGGATTCTGACCTGCACTATTTTTAAAGCATCTAGATCGATGGAGGCGAGAAAGAAACTTACCTTTTGCAAAAAGGTGAGAAGCTGGGAAGAATTAGTTGAATATAAATTGATAGATTGCACTAAGGCGAAAAATCGAAAAAATAGGAAGAAAATCTTGCAAAACTTTTCGGAATCAGGAACAAAGAAAAGAAAATGAATGTACAAAAGAAAGTGAATGACGAATGCAAGAGAAAGCGGAATAGAAAGAGAAGGGGAGAGAGAGAGAAGAGAGAGAGAGAGAGAAGGAAGGAAATAAAAGGAATAAAAGAAAAATAAAATTCACAGTATAGAAAAAAATGATCGCAAAGAAATTTCACAAAATGAAAAAGAATAATTTAAAACAAACGGAAAAGATAAAGTATGGATGGAAAAATAGGCAAAAATAAAATGGCAAAATAAAATGGCAAAAATAAAGAGAAAGTCAACAAGGATTTGACAGAGGAATAAAAAGAAAAAAGTTGTGTAAATCAAATAGTAACAAAATTTCGATTAGTCTGACACAAGGACTAATATTGGGGTAAGTCGAAGATTCTCGACACTATCACTGACTTTTTCACTATATATATATATATATATATATATATATATATATATATATATATATTGAAAAAAGTCAGTGATATATATGACTTGGAAAATAGGTTCCTCATGTCTGCTGTTATGATTCTTTCCAGTATTGGTGTGTGTGTGTGTCGGTGTGTGTGTGTGGGGGTCGTTTAAACTTTTTGTCTGAAGGCGTGCAGAATTTCAGCATCGTGATTATGTCATTATTTTCTCTTCGAATTACATGTGCTATCCATTTTAGTTGTTACCGTGATATGGTTTTTGTTATTTGGTACGGTTCTTCAGCGCCAGTCCCCGCAGTTCGAAGAAGGGTGATCTCAATGAGACCTACATGTTTCATTCACTCAAAGCCATTTTTAACCATTGATTTTATAAAACGGTTGTATACAGCTGAAAGTTTCGATATTTCTGAACGGAGTAGGCGCCATGTATGGCATCCATATTAAAGTCTCGATCAAACGAGGCTATTTAAGGAACATGGCAAGAGTTTTCTTGTTAATGTTTTAGTTTTGCATCGATTTACGGTTTAACGGCGAAACCTCTTCTGTCACAGCCTATTTTTTTCTCCTGCCCTAGTCTCACCCCAGTCACTTTCTCAAAGACGTGCTATGGCTTCCCTTTATCTTTTCTACAAATATTTTCCTGGTAACTGCTTAGACGAGCTACTTTCACTGGTACCCAAACTGCATGAATTTAAGCCAGCTACGAAATTGCGATCTCGGTATCACTCTTTCACTGTCGAAACCGCCTCTTCTATTCCAATACCTTCTTCTCTCGCAGTTCCAACGAGTGGAACTCCGTTCCTCCTTCCCTGATAGCTATAATATTCAAATGTAATGTCAATCGACATTTTCTGATACCTTGCTTGGGGTGAAATGCTTGAAAAAATATATATATATATATATATATATATATATATATATATATAATTTTGACGTTGACTAATATATATATATATATATATATATATATATATATATATATATATATATATATATAAAACTAGTGAGCCAGACAAACCTACCCAAGTTTCACTAGGTTTATCTAGGTCTGCTCTACGGTTGTATTGAGCTCTTTTAGTTAGTTGTTTACTCGTGTCGGTTTTTTTTCTTTGGGCTTTAAACCTGTATCTATGCGATTTTTTTCGACAGACATTCATGTTTCTCGCTCTTTCTTTTTAAAAAACCTTTATTCCTCGGGATTGATTTGATTATTGGCAAATCAAAAATTGGAGGTTTTTCGCGACGAGTATAGTTACCTATATATATATATATATATATATATATATATATATATATATATATGAAGAAATATAGTCTTAAGATGTCCTATATTTATGGAATAAAAGTGTTTAATATCATATCCATACAACTGTATATATATATATATATATATATATATATATATATATATATACAGTTCTGTATATATATATATATATATATATATATATATATATATAGTTGTATGGATATATATATATATATATATTTGTGAGGATATATATATATCTACATATATATATATATATATATATATATATATGTATATAGTTTTATGGATATGAGTTTGTAACACTGATATTAAATTATTAAAGCACACACACACAGACACACAGGCACACGCAAACGCACACACACAGACACAGACACACACACACACACACACACACAGAGACACAGACACACACACACACACACACACACATATATATATATTTGTGAGGATATATATATATATCTATCTATATATATATATATATGTATATAGTTTTATGAATATGAGTTTGTAACACTGATATTAAATTATTAAAGCACACACACACAGAAACACAGGCACACACAAACACACACACACACAGACAAACACACACATATATATATATTTGTGAGGATATATATATATCGACATATATATATATGTATATAGTTTTATGAATATGAGTTTGTAACACTGATATTAAATTATTAAAGCACACACACACAGACACACAGGCACACGCAAACGCACACACACAGACACACAGACACACACACACAGAGGCAATAGGGGCGGATTTGGGGGTTTGATTTTCTGTAAGTGTCATGTTGCGTCTTTATAAATGAAATAAGCTTCGACACAGAACTAAGAAAGTGTTTATTTATTTGGGGGAGTCGGGTTAGAGCCTATCAAACACTATATATTATTTGCTGGCGAAATCGAAGTATTTTATACACAACTTATGAACTAAACCACAGACAACATATTTTTATACTCACGC
>CAHIKZ030001336.1:305000-360000 GCA_903632075.3 Acanthosepion pharaonis
CTAAAACAATACATTACATTGCCAACCTTTACTGGATCAGTTCATAAAGTATATATTTTATGTTTATCTAAAGCAAATGATATGTACGGAAAAAGAGCTACCAAATCAAAATCCGAAAAGCCACTACCAGATACACACGCACCACGCATAAACACATAAGAATATACATTACCATCGGAATAACATAGAACCATATATGAATTATCATACAAATATATGCATAAAGTAATACTTATCGTTTATCAGTTAGATTTTCAATCAGTTATTTTCATGGAATTTCGAATGAATGCTCTGTTTCTGAGTGTAATCACAATGGCATAAATTATACCAATATTTGTTCAACAAGAAGGATGCATGCGAATTACTAACCGATCAAAATGAAAGAATACAAAAGTACAATGATAGAATTTCTTTATTTTTTCCTTATTCTCATTCGATGAGGAAGCTTTAATAAAAATTGTGTTAGATTGATAAATATTTACGATTTCTTCTTTACCGTATAATTCTCTAAAGATTCCGATCCATATTCGAGCTGTATTTGATCCCAACATATATATATATATATATATATATATATATATATATATATATATATATATATATATATATTGCATTGGGGATATATATATATATATATATATATATATATATATATATATATATATATATATATATATATACAAGTACATGGAGTATTGATTGCAATGCCCACGCTTACTGAACGTGAGTTTCTCATAAATATACCAACTTTTAAATAATATATAAATGTGTGTGTCTTGTGTAATATGTTGCATATCGGGATGAATATAACTGGCCTGATATGATACTTATATATATATATATATATATATATATATATATATATATATATATATATATATATATATATATTAAATCCTAAAGAGCCAGGAACAAACTACCCGTGTTTCACCTAAACGAATCTTCAGGGTAATCTGGCTAAGGCACGAAACTATATTTATTGATAAAATCACTAAAAGAAATTAGCATAAAAACACGTGATAGAAGATACGAAAGAAAAAAATCCACTGAGCCTCTATTCCAGTTACCAAAATTTCCTTTGTCTATACTGATTCAAAATCTTAGATGTTTGATTTAATAAATTATTAGGTTCATCGCGGATAGCTATTGCCAATTTTTCCTCCAGACACAATAAATAATATTTGTCCCCTGCTTTATACTTATAGCATTTTTCTTTAGTATTTCTTATTTTAAAATGGGGTAAGAAGGGTCTTCCTGTTTAATGCTCTGCATGTCTGTAGATAGGCTAGAACTGTGTTTTGTAATTTTCATGCTTTAAGCTACTTAACTGATTATAGTAACGCTTTTTGAAATTTCCTTGGGGCGATCCTGTATAAAATCTAACGTTCTTATTCCTATTCTTAGGATTATTTCAACCTTGTAAATCACGCATTCTTGTTAGGACCTGCCCTTAAGTGGGCAGGCATTTTTATTTCTACAGTTAGATTTAGGTGTATTGGAGTGTGGTTTGTCTATGATTTTTCCTGTTACATTTATTAATTATGCTATATATATATATATATATATATATATATATATATATATATATATATATATATATATATATATATCGAGTCAGTCTGAAAAGTAATGCAACAAACTATATGGTTTCCTCTTCAATGTAATCCACCGTCGAGTCTAATGCATTTTCCATCCTCCTCTGCTACGGTCACGTGTTATTCATAGAGAGATTGGAGACAAGAAGAACTCTGGTTAACAACGCATAATTTACCCAACGTGCTTCAGTAAATGGATAGTAGAACAAGTCTTAAGAGAGGCATACAAGAAAAGCAATTAATAATAGATTTTTTAAGAATTTGACCTCAAGAAAGGCGGGAGTCTAACTAGTACGCAGCGGTTTACTGTGCGTGAAAGTAAGAGAAAAGACTCTGTATAATGGGGATTGAGGAATATGTTGACTATGTTGCCCATGTTCTATGAATATTGAACGCAGCGCAGTATATAATCTGTTCAATGAAACAACGTTAAAGATTAACACTCACGAGTCAGAAACTCTACTGTATCTAACTATATCGTCAATACCACCAGCAGCTGTTCCGTAATTCTTCAGTCTTCGATATCAAAGGCTGGCAGTATATATTCGGGAATAACATGGCCGCCTTTATACACGTCGCATTGAATATTTTGAGCCTTCTGATTGGTTAACACTTCTATTGGTGAACTATAAAATGAGTCAGCTCATTTTGGCTGGCTGACTAGTACACCAGGGTACCCCAAAATTCCAAGAGAATAGATAAAAGGAAGAACGTGGATGAAGTCATCAGAAGAAGACGATTGACATTGTATTTACATTTTTGAAGATTATATTTTTCAGGGAAGCAAGTAAGAGGGAGGGTGTTACACTGTCGGGAAGTGCAGAAGAAGAAGCTATTGGAGTAGAAGTGTCTGTTGCATTTAAATGTTTTAACAATAAAAGGATGGGAATTGCATGCCAACCTAGTAACACGCTTAAATTATTGTAGTCATGGCAGCAAGAAAATTAGCTCCTTAGAGCAATAGCTACAAAAAATATTTTGAGAAATGACAGCCACATCACGTCTATGAGAGAGTTACGGGAGTTGAGATGGCAATTCAGAACAGAGTATATTGCAGATCCTTCTTTGGATTTTTTTCGAGGACTTCGAGATAAACAGCAGGGCATCAGACTATATATAGCAACCATTCTCAATGCATTGAAGAATGTTAGATTTGTATAAGAGTAGGGTGGACTCAGACGAGAGACACCTTCTGGCACGACACCGAGAACCAATTTTCCTTGCAGTAGATGAAGCTATTGATTCAATGTAGTTGCTCCCCTTAAGGTCAGTTGAAAACGTCTGGCCAAGATGACGCAGAGAGACCAACTCGTGAAGTCGATAATCAGCCATTCTCATTGGTTGTACGGAAGCAGTTTCGTGTTGGAGGCATTGAAATTTGTAAACCATTTCCTGCCCAAAGCAACCACTGATTGCAGGTACTTTTCCAGTTCAACGCCTAGGTTTGCTGTGTTGCCGGATTTATTATTGAGATAGGAGTAAATGGTAATGTCGTTGTGTAGATGCCTACTGATATAGGCATCTACAGACGACACAAAAATCTTCCTGATAACATCCACTAAGCTGATGTCATCAGGAAGATTTTGGTTGTTTAGGGTCATGATGAATTATATTGGTAAGGAAAAAGCATAGTGTACTAGTAGCAGTCGGTCATAAAATGTAACATAAGCAGAAGGGAACTGGTTCAGACTGCAACATAGTGTGGTCACGGGGTGGCCCACTGGAGGTGCATGACGGAACACCCGTCCATGCGCGAAATAACATTGCAAGAACCCCGATATTGTGCGACAATTGATCAGAGCAGACTCGCAAGACACTTCGCAAGAGTTCGGGCTGCAAACTAAAAGTCGTGAACAGTAATTAGAAAACAACCAAAACAGTACCCTTGGTAGAGAGAGGCATTGCCAACAACTACACACATCACAAGAGGTCATGTCAACTACTAGGTCCAGGGAAAAGGAATGTTATCCCTTTCTAAACAGGAAACAAGGGATGAGCCTCTAATCCTGTTCAAGATAAGGTGGAGGAGTATTTTCGTGGCGATAGGTGAGTTAGAAATGACAGGAAATTCGTGGGTTCCATGATCGCCTACGTCATGAAGACACATGACATATAGAAGTAGTATTCTCGGTTTTTCTTCTTTTATGATATTCTTACCACCTATGCATTTCAACTTCAGATGAGAAGAATAGAATTCAATAGAGAAATCTAGAATACATATCCACATGTTACCGATATCAAGAATGTATGTGTTTTCCTTCAAGGAAAGCATTTTCTAATGAGCCAACTGTGCAAAGTTAAGCTGTTGTGGATGAAAGATAAAAGTGAAAAAAAAAAAAATGAAAGCGTAAAAGAAATGATAAATTTTATATTCTGAGAAAGAATCCGCCAGCTGCCATTTGTTTCTGAGTGCTACATCTGCTCTTAAGTAATAGAAGATTGTGTGTAGTCTTAATTCATTTCTCCTATCTGTTTCCAGCAATAAGATTTCAAATATCAAAACGCTTGCTTGGGAAAGTGTGTTGTCAGGGAAAAGTATATTTATAAGTAACTTATAAAGAGTTCGTGCCATTTCACTAACACAAGTCACTGACCCGATAATTGAAATCCTTCAATCCCAGAGAAGGGAAGTTACAGTAGGTATTAACCAAATGGAATGGCCAAGTAGGAAGCTGGAGAAAGAATAGGCAGATAAGAGTGGCTTTTGAAAACGGAATAAGCTTAGAATTACGAAGTATGACCTCTGAGAACAAAGGAAATAAAAAAAACCCTGAAGAAATTGTCGATAACATTAAAAAGAGAGTAGACATTTGACAGTCGAATGGAGTTACCAGTTTTGCTCTACGTCTGTCAAGGTGAGCTAATATATAGGCGATCCATTGAAAATATGCTGGCAAATTGATCGTTTCCTGGTACCGCTCTACAAAGTACCAGACACTTCTTGCTATGGCTTATCTTAACAATAGACAGATTAGTCCAAAAACAGAGTAATCGTTTACAAAGCCGTGTTAGTGAGGACCCTTTTTTCCACTGGCGCAGCGTCTCGCTGCTTCCGTGACAACAGTCCAGACAAGCGCCCCATTGTTTAGTGCCATTAACTCTGACGAATGTTCCACTATTAAAGAACGACGTCTATGTAGAATAGAATAGCGAGTGTGTTCAACACCGAACATATTCATACTAGTACAAACTTTTTCAAATCTACGATCCTTGTATTAGTCAGAGTTGCTATGCGTTCATTTCACTTCATTGTCAATGCTTTTCTGAAAATGTATGAATTGATAAGATGGAGAAAAAAAGAATTATATATAGATATACTAAATTAAGATATGACTAGCAATATTGGAATAAAATAAAGATTGGGAACATAAACAAAGTGCGTGGTAAATGAAACATATCCTTCAACGAATCGATATTAATCATCTCATATGAATTGCCGAAGATTTCGACGCCACTATCTAATAATTCATTGATGGATTCAGCATTCTTCTTCGTCTCCATGCCGTGCTCAGATGTGGACGATAAGGGCGCTCCAATATATCTTGTCCTTTGTAGATCTTCGTAAGAATAGCCTTTTCGTTATCCCTACTAAGCTCTGTTCCGACAAAATGTATCCCAAGCTCCTTATGTACATTATTGACTGCTTTCCTCTCTCACTGCTTGCCATCAATAAGTCCCGTGTGAGTCAGCTTCTGATTGGAAATATCTTTCTTTATATATATTAGAAAATTTTTATTCAAGCTTTTTTTTTCATTTGTACTAAAATTTCGAAGTCACTCACATATACAGACAATTCTATTCCTACTATCCATATGCAGACCTATATTTATGGATCCTCAAGTTTATTCTGCATCTGCGAGTAGATAGTTCTGCTTACTACTATTTAATATTATATAGGAGAACCTATATTGCATAACCGTTCAGCAGTAGTTACTTGGTTTCTAACAATATCTTACTATTTCTAAATACGTGGTTTAATTTTTGCAAGGCATCATTTGCTATTCCACTGCGTTTTCGGGTTTCGGCCTCGCATTCCTTGTCCTCTGTTAAACCATTTCATAAATATTTAAGTTTTTATTTGTATGCGCATGATTTTGTAGATCGCGGCTTGGCCTTTTATTTTTGCTGACAACCATACCGTGCCTTCTTAGAATTAATGTTTAATCCTTTCTTTTCTTTTTCTATTGTTAAATTCTGCATGAATTCCTGTAATTTCCTATCGACACTATGAAACAAAATTCAAATCATCAATTATTAAAAGTGAACGAACTTTTTGATTCAATTTTAATTTTTCATAATAAGCGTTATGATGTTTTAGAAATGTGGAGGTCAGGTTTTTCAGCCTATAAAAATGTGGCTTATGTTTTGTAAACGGATGGATGAATGAGCCTGTATACAAGTTCTGGTATAACTAGTCACCAATATGGCTTTTTGCGTATAAATTTGCCATAACTTCTGCAGAGAAATACAAATTTGAACAAAAACAGAGCAATGCAGCCCTTTAATGCAAACTTAATCATACATTAACACTACCTGACTGACAGAAAAAAATAAAATAGGTAAAGAATTATTAAGATAATTAAGAGTGTCTAAAAGAAATAAACATTGGTTAGAAATATTAAGAAACAATATGGTCATATATACGTCTGCACGCGGCCATTCTTGGAGGCTATTACAAACGGATTGTCTTTGCCATTCTTGTTTATACTTCAATGTTTATTAGCGCGCATAATTTGTATATATATATATATATATATATATATATATATATATATATATATATATATATATATATCTGTATGCGTGTGTGTATTTAAAGTGTTTATTGCGTATCGATTAGGTACATACATACATACATAAATACATATATATAAACATACATATATGCATACAACTACACATACAGAGATGAATAAACGGATGTAACATGAGTCAGTCAGGGAATGCGGAAGAGGACAAAGCTATAGAAGTGAGAAAAATGAAACATCCTTTTATACCTTTGTAAAAGATAGATAGATTGGGTGAGTGACTGAGATGGGAAAATCAAAACGTACGGATGACAGAGAGTGAAAATTACTAGATAGAAAAAAAGGAAGAATACAAACATCCTTTTTTTTCAAGATAGATAGATAGATAGATAGATAGATAACAAGGACATATCTGATACACGGAAGGGTGAAATATTAAAATGCTGTTGAAGGAAGAATGGAATAGATAGATAGATAGATAGATAGATAGATAGATAGATAGATAGATAGTGTTATGGGATCTTACCAATAATAATAATAATAATAGTAATGAACTATTCCATACTTAATAAATACTGCGCCCCAGGAGTAGGCAAGTGGTCAGTATTTCAAGTCGAGTCAAGAGTCGAGTGAGAGGCAGTCCGAAACAGAGTCGCGTTCAGACAATTACTGCAAGGCAATGCAATAGTAATACTGGTCGAGTCTACATTGTTCTCTCTACTAAACCTGATTGTTCATACTAACACTTCTATTTCTCTGTATATATTCCTGTTTGTAATATATCTGTGTTATTCCATACCTGTTTTCGAGTTCTTCTTTATTGGTTCTACCTTGGACTATCACCGTGGTACAAAGAACCGAATCATAACAGATAGATAGATGACAAGGTAGAGAATTTGGAATAGAATAAAAATTAATACGTAATGCAATAGTGGACTTTATTGTTTTTGGTGTATATGTTTATATTGTATAAGATACATGAATACCACAGACAAATGCTTTAAGAATCAAGGGAAGATAACTACTTCTTTCTTCATAGAAATATAGTAAGTAATGAAAAAGCCCAATCAATTCAAAAATATGTGCTCATATATAAAAATGTGCGCAGATAGAAATCGCAATCAATGTGGGTTAACATGATAATCCTGTTTCTCTTCACTTATCACCTTGTTTCTTTCATTCTCTTTGGAGAATAACATCATGTATTTTTTGCCATATCTTTCGTCGACCTCTCGGTGCCTGGGCGTGTTTAAATCATTTCTTAATACACAAAGAAATGGAAAAAGAAATAAATGGTAGCTCGAATGGCAACCGCAGGGCACATAACAGCGGTGATGTCTCTTCCATCCCAACGCCAGAGAAGTACGTCGGCGATTGAGATAAAAATGAGGAACAAAACTGTTTTGTTCGTTTCTCTTTTTTTCCATGGATATTTTCTATAGTCAGAAATTAATGAGGGGAATACGTGCTGAGACGATTCAAACATAGACCATCGTTCTCTCCTTGAGGAAGAGAATCAAATGCTACCCAGTTTTTACCTTCTCATTTGTTAGTTCAACTCACACGTTAGCGTGTTATTTGCGCTCAGCTTCTTAGCCGGGTAGCCTCGTGTAATGTTTCGAGAATTTATTTTATAATACCGAACACTAACTAATAAGTTGGTCGAGAGGGTATCGGTGATTTTTTGTAATATAAATTTCAGTTTATTTTGCTGATATTTACTTTGTACATGCAAGAGAGAACGTAAATGTTATAAACCTCCCAGATTTGCATTTGTTTCCTCAGCTTAGAAAATTTTAAGAAAACATATATAAACCAGGTAGGGCAATAATGAAATGCTTCCACCCCCCAAAAAAAAAACCCCGAAAAAGCTATTATAACGGTTGTAACCTAGAAAAGGTTACTGAATGAGGTATAACCAAAACGGAGGTTGGAAATGAAATGGTAATCTTTCAACAAAATACAATACTCGCCAGCGGTGTGGAGTAGGTAAACCACTGCTAGTGCTGGACAACGTAGACAGCATATTACCCCACCACTTACAATATTTTCCAACGTATTTATGAGTATTGGGACATACCCATTAGTGTTCATAGGTACTGTATATAACAATAGAATTACACCACCATATTTGCTAGGAAAGTTTTCCCGTCACTCCCATAAATAACGGGCATAAAATTTCTTACACATTTTTCACTCTTCAGACAAATAATAACCTGGGGACAAGACGTGTCTCCTTTCCTCTCCGAGGCTGGCTTCTTAGCTCTCAGGTGAAACACACTGATCACGTATTTAAACAATTCCAGATATTCCAGGTAATATAAAATCGTTTAATATGATGTTTCTTCTTCTCATCCGTATACAGTCATTGTTCTTTTAATATATAAATTTCAACGAAAAAGATAAAAATACACAGAAATTTTACCATCGTTATTAACTAAGATTATTAAAGGGCAACCTCTGCAACCATTAACAACGCTGGGAAGTCCATTATTATTTACCAAGTTTAACTTAGTTTAGGTACAAGGCCATGTGTATAGAACATTCATCTATACTGTAAATACTCCATTTATTTGTTTCGTAGTCAATTCAAATGGAATCTATTTCTTTAGATTATTTTGGTAAACCATATTGACTGTGGTGAACTAAAACTGATAACTATATTAAGCATGTAAGATCAATTTGAGATGTTTTTTGAGCCTTTTCCGACATAGCTTTTTAAATATTCATTTTTAATTACTGTGTAGCAGCATTTTCTATTTTGATAGGAAAATGAGATTTCCCCTTGCAAATATTTAAACACAAATTTTAATGTTTTTTTGTTTTTTTTACTTTACAACTCTGTCTTCAAATGTTGAATTTATATTCCTGAGAAACAGAATTTATATTCCTGAGAAACAGAATTTATATTCCTGAGAAACAGAATATTAGCATTTAACTAAAGGAGATCAAATGTAAACAGTCAGTATGGTTTGAGGAGTTAAGGTTGTGGTTTTTCATCGTAAATTTTGACAACAATAAACTATTCTGTCGTAGATTACACAGAACTAGTAATTTGAGACACAATTAATTCCCGTTTTTGTTTAGAAAATAAGAAATGTCTACGGAACTGTTATGTAATGTGATTCCTCTTGTATGGCATTTTATGCTAATCAATCTCGCCACAAATGAAGAAAAGACTTGAGACAACAGAATTGTAGTTCTACAAATGGATGCTGAGAATACCATGAACATGTAAGCAATAAGGAAATTTTATAAAAAAAATAGTAGCAAAAAGGACAATTCTACTCAGAAGCAGAAAGTTGATCGATTTATTTTCTACGTTTTATCAACCATTTGCAGGTTTTTAAATCCAGAAAATATTTTTTAGATTTAAAGAATTTTCTTTTCGTGTGGTAGCGATAATGTTTTACTGATACTTGTCTTAATAATTACTGTATTAGACGGCATATAAGGCGAATGTTTTTGCAAAAAATATCTTTGAAATTTTCCCTCCATCTTATATGCTTTATATAGGTTGAAAATTCGCCAAAATTAGCTACCAGGCAACTCGTATTAGCTTAAGCTTTAGAGTAACTTTCATATGCCTATTGTCATTATTTAAAAGACTATTATGCAGATTAAAAGTGTTATCATGGATAATATTAATTATATTAATTTCATCACGTTTAATATTAGTACTTTGTTTCACTAAAATTATATGCATTAAATTCAATTTATATATTTGTAAAATATATTTGTTTCATTAATATTTTTCTTGCGATAACTTCCAGTTGCACTTGTATAAATACAATCGGAATTTTCATATCCTAGTTATACCTATAAGATGTTTACAAGGCGCAAGTTGTAATGATCATATAAATTATATAATAAAGTTTTTTATCGGCTGGTGTTCTTTTTTCCTGCTATTTTTCGTTTAATTGTAATCATGACTTGCTTAACCCTAGAACAGTAACCATCAATTAAAGTTACACCACTACTAACCATGGGTATATCATACCCGATTCAGAAAATATCAAAAAAGTAATAATATAAATCTTTATTTGAAATATTTTACATGCAGACACTTCAAACTTTGTACTTTGAGGTAACATTAATAGGAACTGAAAACATTATTTAGGTAAGAAAATCAGATACTGAAAATTGTAATTAAAAATAGGAAAATTTGCGCTGTTTACTATATACCCATGGTTAGTGTTCTAGAGTTAACTAAAGTAATACCTCATAAATATAGCCTAGACTATAAGGCGAATGTTTTTGCAAAAACATCTTTTAAAAGATTAGATTACTAATAATTTTACTAATAACTAATTTTTCTTGATTTGCCCTTCTGAAGTTGGGGTGAGTCTTATACACCCGTACGTCTTATATGCCGTCAAATACGGTAACTGATAGCTGAGTAGGAGAGAATAGGTGAATTCCTAACTTTCCCAGGGATATTTGCGCGTAAGCGAATATAACTAACCGATGGGAATTAAAACTCGGCTTTGCGATGAACAATTCCGGGCTATTATCCATCAAATCACCCACACATCCAAGCTTACACCATCTGTTATCCACAAAGCCGTCATCCGTCTAGGTACTGATGTTGCTAAAATTCGGTGATCGTACGGGAACCGGTGTTTCAATCTGATGTGGCAGTAAACCCAGGAAGTAACAATGGACATTTCTAGTGCACATAAAGAAGGAAAGAGGGACTAAAAAAAAAAATGAACACTCGCAGGATATATTGAAGGCAAGCAGCACAGAACACAAATAGCGCATATCCTTCCTAACGAGTTTGTGAAAATGGAGGACAGAAATAGGTTTGAGAGAGATAGCAACGTGACAAATTAAGTGCTAGAAAGGACGGGAAAGTGTGGGGTGCCATGATCACCAACGCCGTGATGAAGCCTGACACGTAGAAGAAGGAGATTCACCATTATTTGCAATGAGTTGTTTCCCTTTATCAGCACTTTGATAGATTTAGAGAAATTCCGTAGGTTTAGATGCGAAAACTTTTCGCCAAACACTTGCATTTTTCCTCAAAGCAATTTGCAGCGACCGAAAATTGCAATAAGCGTTTGGTAAATGCCAACTGGAATCAAAAATATTTTCTTCTTGTATGTAGCCTTCCCTTGTAATGAAGGCAACCAACATTTTTCCTCTTTGAGAGGGCAGATTTCGACGAAATCTTTATAAACACGTTGTAATTGCTGGACCTATAAATGTTCGATTAACAGTTTTTTTTAATGAAAAAATGAAGGGAATATCTAGAGCAAAATCAATTTATTGGAAAAGTCGAAACGTAGCATCCAGGTTATATAATCAAAAGACCATTCACTCAAATAAACTATCATCAACATCTACCAGTGCCTCGATTCGACTTCAGAGTCTGGCACATGCGATATCACAATATCCTATATATTAACGATATCCTAGGAAGAGCATCTAATCTTTAATCCTGTCGATCAGCTGGGTCTTGGTGTTAAAGGCGTTTTCACATGTACAAATTATTAATCCTCCGATGATTCCACCACAAGCACAACCTTAAAATTATAACATAGAAGAAAGCTAATGTTGTGTTCGCGGTGGGACATCAGAGATCAACTTGGGGGTTACTCATGGACATTTAATCTTGTCCATTGACTACCTTTTGCGCTTAAACATCGCCTTACGTCAGTGCTTCACAAATGTGTTCATAAATTCCACGCCTATTTACTACATAGAATGATATATTTCTCCTTTCATATCCTTCGCTAGAACAGAAACGAATTACCTATATATATATATATATATATATATATATATATATATATATATATATATATATATATATATATACTCGTATAACGTGAGTTTTATTAACAGTATTTTACGCAAGAAATAGTGTCGCACTATACATAGTAATTTTAAGGAGAGTTTCGGTGACCGTTTGCTCTATAGACAGATACTTTTTCTCGAGAGATTGATTAATTCATTTTTTACGGCTTATCACCCCGTTGACTCTTATGTAAAAGTCAGAAAATCTTTAGTTCTTAAGAATATTACTTGGAAATGAGAATAAAGTTTTACTAATTAACCCATAGTTAGATGAGATGGTTGTGGATACATAGCTTCACAAAGGCCATTTGCACTTACGTGAATATAAAGAATCCAACAATTCCCAGCCTTTAAATCACCTACACATCCGGGCTTACCTGGTATTCCCGAGTGGTTACCCTTCAAGGTATTGAACAGTCACGGCGTTGCTTAACTTCGGTGACTGTACAGGAACCGGTGTTTGAATGCGATATGGCCGTAAGCCAACATTTTTTCTGGGGGGTTTTAAAATTCATGCCCAGAAATATTCACCTAGTCGCACTATAAATTATGTATTGTAAACGAGTATATATGGTAAGATTCGAATTAATACAAGGTAGTCGGGCAAAATTTAACAGTATTTTTTCTTGAAAATCAAAGTTAATATCTGAGTCAAAAATCAATTTATTGGACAAATAGAAAGGTGGTATAGAGTCTATAATAATGAAAAGAAAATTATTTCAAAAAAAGCCACACTCAGCATCTACAACGGCCTCGATGCGATTCCACAGTCTGGCACAGGCGGGCTTCAGATGCCCTTAGGAAGACCCTCAAATACGTCCGTAATCCTGTCAATTAGCTGGGCATTGTGGTTTGTGTCATTATCACTTGCGCCCCGCAAATAATAATCCATGTATTTACAATCAGAGAAGTTAGGCATAACACTCCTATAGATGCACGCTCACAATATATATATATATATATATATATAATTTTTACATAGTAGTAAACCATCGAGTGGTAAATGAAGGTTCACGTCTTCCGTGAACTGTATAAATAGTATATATCTATATATATATATATATATATATATATATATATATATATATATATATATGTGTGTGTGTGTGTGTGTGTGTGTGTGTGCGTGTGTGTGTGTTTGTGTTGGTGTGTGTATTTATGTATGTATATATGCTTGAATACTATTTATATGTTTACTTATCTTTTTCTATTATTTACAATTTATTCGCTAAGAATCGTATTGACCGTGGGTAATCGAATAAACTCACCCCACTGCTACATATTTTTCCATAGAGACCAAAATTTAGTGTCAGTTGTGGCGATTATTATTTTCTATTCACTAACCCTCTCATTGGCAGTGCATTGTTCCTCATGTATCTTGATATATTAAAGGAAATTTTACCCATACTAATACGTTCGGCATTAAAAATGGTACCTTGAAACGGAAAATACTTATGTCTCAAACTGATTCTTACGGTCGTGAAGATCTGGTATATTTACTTTCTGTCAACTATACTATTCTTCAAGAGTAGATGAATTGGAAATATATCGGAGAAAATGTTCTGTTCAGCTCAAATGATATCAAAAAAGTAAAGATTTCCTTCAAGATAAAATTCATTCTCGAGTTTTTCCTATTTGCCGGAAATATTAATTATAATACATTTTTAATAGGATTTCTATCCATTCTTTTTTCTGAAAATATTTTTGTAGTCCGAAATATTATAATCTTTACTATTGAAAACAGCATCCTCATTGTGTTTGTCATACTCACAAAGTTTTACTCATTCCATATTCTGGCCTTATTCTATTTATGCAAACACATCATGAGCATTTAATTTATTGACACTGGTGACGGAATAAAATAGCTTAGTAATCCAGCCACCAATCAAATCCTATCTGTAACAGTATACAATGTACTAATCTTAATTTAGTAAAGTCTTGGGCCAAAAAAGGAAAATTAAGCTTAAAATTATGGTGCATTGCCAATCGTGCCAGCTGAATATACGTTGAATATTGATATTCGAAATCCTGTATCATATATCTTTAACACTAACTCCTAAAGTGAATGTGAATTATTAAACTAATCTAACCAACAAAAAAGCCTCGAACATCCTACACCAATCTGCTTCTCCTCAAGTGTAACAAATCCCCTGGTGTCTCTATCCGTTCAGGTTCAGGATTTATCAAGTGCTAGTATGGAAAATAAGTTTGAAAACAGGTTTGAGAAAAAAAAAGGTTGATTTCAAAAAAGTGTCTGGATCAAGAGAGACTTAAAGAAAGATTGTCAAAATAAAAGTCGAGAATGCTGCCATGCTGTCCAAAGTTCGCTTTGGCGTAGAAATTTGTGTCAACAAACAGTACCACCTGCACCTTTTTGAACGCTTCGTGAAGCTATGTTGAGGCACTATTTGGAAACAGCTGGGCAGATTACACTGCAAAATCTGAAATCCAGACAAGTACTAGAATCTTCACCATTGACTCAATGCTGTAAAAATATCACTATCCTCTAATCCTGAAACTCAAAATAGGGATCAAATGAGAAAGAAGTATTAAATAAAAGATAATTAGGAAAATATTTATAAATATAACATCTTTCGTTATCAAAATTAGTATCATAAGAAATTTTTTTGGAAGTGGATGTACAGTTATGTATCATTTGTAAATTATGTTCATTTTTACGAAATTTTAAATTCTTTTATTGTTTTTAAAAGTGTAAAACCTTGTGTGCCATACTGAAGACACCCGGTTCTTGTTAACGCATTGTCTTCTAGATATCATTTACGATATCTGATTTCCAACGTCACCTTTTTAATAACAGGCAATGTCGTTTTCTATATGGTGATTTATAGCTTAAGTTAAAGTCTTGACATAGTTTTCGCATTTTATGAAATATTTGCTTGGGGATCCACTACCAAATAACGCAAAACTTCCAAGAATAGACAGTGGAACATAGCATTATTCAGAATCTATAGCAGAAATCAAAAAGAAACATTACCCAACCAGACGCCGCAGATTATGGCGAAAAGCCAAACTTTTTGAGGTTTGTGAAGACAAACTACCTCTGTGCATTGTTGATTGTTTCAAATATTACCATTCTGGAACTAGTTTGGATATTGAAGACTTCTGTCGTTTTTCAAATGCTGCGTTTACGTGTTACACATTTCAATACATTTTTTCCTAAATTTTTGCCAGCACCAGTTTTAGTTGCCAGTACGGATTTCAGTTCCACTCTTAGACGCCAGACACTCGTTATTTGCGTTAAAATGTGGTTTTAGACTTGATGGCAAGATAAAGAAAACGAGATCTCGTGGTCTCGTCATAAAAACTACCAACCACGTGAAAACTCGTTATCTCGTGGTTGGCAGTCATTGTGTTAGTGACTGATGTGATAGAAATTACTTCAACAAAAGCAGGAAAATAAATGAATTTCGAAAAGTTAAATAGCACTCTTGTTATCACAAACACACTCACACATACACACATACAAACCTACACATATAATTCTACACTATGCGTCTACGTGGCTGTATGCTTACTATTTCTTTGCTTTAAGGCGGTTTCGAATATCAGAGAATTCGAGTTTTTCCGAAATTTTGCCGTGACAAACAGCGTTATTGTGGCAGTTGACTGGTATGTATTTAGTAGGCACAAAGAATTTGACCTGAGCAAGATCTGACACACTAACCCCAAAAGAGTTGATTTTGTCCAAGCGCCAATAGTCCTATTAGCGTGTCGAATAGAAAAGCCCCTGGTCGAGGAATATAGCGAAGATTCGATTGTTTGTCTTTTTGATGACTCACCTCTTTTCGAAGGGAAATGTCTACAGAATGCCAAGTAAATCAATGCTTTCCGGTTGCCAATATTTGAATGTGTTTTCTGTGTACATGTTTTACAAGAAATGACCGAGAAGAATAAATAAACACGACTTTTCTCAGCGTTTCTTTTTTTTCTTTCCTTGTACATTGTATTTCTGGAAGGAATTTTTTTTACTGGAAACAATGAAAATGGTAATACAATTCATTTACGAATGTTTACCAACTTGCTACCTATTTGCGCTTTTCTTTTTTTCTTCTTTTCAAACGGACTTTTTTGTTTAGTTAATAGATTTTTAAGGGGTTAGAGGTTATTAAATGCTTCCGACGGCTTATTATTTTGATTCATTTGTATTGGCTTAACTATTTAGACATGTGGTATGCTACGAGGCGGAAATAGCTGTTTGTTTCCAATCTGGACAAGAAGTCAGTATTCAAGTTTCAATAAAGTGCAGGATTTTACTTGTTAATTTTCAAGCACGAATTGTTCCTTATAAGTAGTAGTCCAACCCTAACTGTTTCCTTTTTTGTACTCCAATTAAATCAATACAAAAGCAAGATAATATAATTAAGTGTAGCTTCCCACAAAAGAGTATTAAAGAAAATAGTTTTCCGGTAATTACCAGTGTATTGACAAACCTCCGTGCCTCCTATCAGCATGTTTGATGCTCAGTTCCACGAGAGCATCTCTCTTCGCCTATTTGGTTCCACGTTTTCTACTGACCTGGGGTGGGGAACAATTACAATGAATCAGCAGCTTCATCTACCGCAAGCAATGTTGGTTATCTTCGTCGCGTTAGAAGGTTTTTCTCGTCTTAGTTCAACCTTCAAACCTAAAAATCTACCATTCGTCTCTGCATTGAATACTGTTACCATATATGGTTTGGTGCCCTCGACAAAATCCAATGACGGATATTCAATGTAAAAGGTCCTGATCTAGCATCTCGACTACAGTCACTTCTTCACAGACGTGATCTCTCTTTTCTACAAATATTTTCATTGCAACTACTCTGACGAGCTACTTTAACTGTTACCCCAACCGCATGAATTTAAGCGTGTTACGAGTTTGGTGCCTCGATCCGCACCTTTCACTGGCGAAACAGTTAAATATTACCGCATCTTCTACTCCATCAGCTTCTTCCATCAGACTTACTGACAGTGGAACTCCCTTCCTCTTGCTTCCTTGATAGCTATTATCTTCAAATATTCAAATGTAATGTCAATCCACATCTGATGTCTTGATCCTGATCCCCATCCTGATCTATATCATTTCCTCAAACACCCCTCTTTACTTCGGTCACACTCTCTGTAACGCCTTACGAGCTAGTGGCACTCCCGCCTTGCTTGGGGTGAAATGCTTAAAAAAGTGATCAAATTTACTTTTTTGCGTTGCTTTGCTATGATGGAAAAAACAAAGCTAACTCTAATATAACAAATGAAAGTGCTTTGCTGTGGTATGAGGCCGTGCTCGGTAGATTATTATTATTTTTCCAATAAGTTTTAGAGTTCGCTTGTTTTTAACATTTTTAGTGCTAAATAAAAAGCAAAAACTTCGACCTCGCCGTGAAACAGTAATTAATAAGATAAGATGTGCATTTCAGGGATTTTGGGATTTGTTTTTTTAGAAGAGATAGTTATAAATGTATTATTATTGGCCAGAAAGTGTTGAATCACTTACGAAGTCAAAGACAGCAACAAATATCACTGTATGGTGGAATCTCCAAGGAGTATTGCATTTCGATCTTGTTCCACACACCGTGCATTCCACGCTAAACTGTATTGCCAGCAGCTAGACAGCGTGTACAACAAACTAAAGAAGGAGTATCTTGCTTTGGTCAATAGAGGTAGTGCTTTGTTTCAGTAAGACAATGCGAGGCTACACACTGCCAGGTTGACTAAGGCGAGGTTCAAACACATGGACAGTGTTGAGATTCTTCTTAATTCACTTTTCAGTCCTTACGCTGCTCCGAGTGACGATAGCCTATTCCGCTCTGTGGTACATTCCTCGGTGAACAGCAATTCAACACTTTTGATGATGAGAAGGATGAATCCTTACAGTTGTTTTCATTCAAAGCCAGTGGACTGGTATCTGGGACAGATTTGGATGCTGGCTGATTGCTGGCACAAAATCTTCGAGAAAGATAAACTTTATTTTGAAGAATAAATGTTGGTGTTGTTAAATAAAATTTTGTTGTCACCTTTCCGCTTCCTAGATGAGTCATGACTTTCTCGCCACCCTGAGACATTATTGTAAATATAGTATATCATTACTACATATCAAAATGTATCAAATTTGTTAGTCCAGACTGAAGGAGACTGTAGTAACACATCTTTGAACCTACGATATTAAATCTGCTTTTCACAACTGACTAGTTTGTGACACTATTTAGGTACGGTAATTGGCTAACTAATTAAACATGGAAATTAAAAAAAAACGAGAAATACTTAAGTCGAGAAGGGTCTATATCGAAAGATATACTGAGCGATGTTCTTTTTTTTAACAAAAGAAAAATGGGTAAAGTTTTTATTTTCATTTACGAAGAAAGGTATTTTTTATGCAGAAGATAGAAAATTCGTGAGAAAAACAGGTATCGGATCCTGTCAGAATTAATTAATGTCATGACACGAGAAGGGAAACAGAATATGGATAAAGGATAATAAAAATTTGAATTCGGTCAGCGGATTACAATGCAGAATGCTAGGAGATAATCGAAACTCTGTCAAGCATGCGACCAAGACCACCCCGAAAGTAAAAGAATAGCCAGTAATTATCTTTCGGAGATATCATTTGGTTTTGATTCTTATGTCCAGAAAGCGATGCATCAGTTGTATGTCCGGATCTTGTCATGATAAAAGTTAAGTGCCAAGAGGAACAGAATACGGATAAAGAATAACAATCTGCCACACGTATGGCGATAATAAAAATTTTAATTCGGTTATCTTAAAAAAAAAGACCGACGAAGAAAGCCATTATTGTTACCTGGACAAACCTGTTGGCGACAGAATGCGATGGTGTTCAGACGAGAAAGACAAAGAGATTTAGTCGACCACCCAGTTAAATAGTTGACCGGCGATAGTTAATGAGTCGTCGAAAATCCCACTATTGTATTCCAGGTGACCCCAGGATAAGATAACAATTTAATAGTCGCGAGGTACGGTCCAAAAAAAGAAAGAAAAGGGAAGATAATTTTTTTTTCTTTGGGCGATAATTGAAAACTGAGGGCAGTCTAGCCACAGCAACGCTGCCGAGCGTTCATTGGCTGAGTGGTGGCGTGAGTGATGGGCGAAGGTGAACAATGGGAAAGAAGTGACAGTTGTTGATGCCCTCTGAGGGGATTGGTGTGAGATACCAATATGAGAAAGGAAGAGTTTTGGAGGACAATTTCCTTACGACTTCCAACCTCATAGAGGGGGAGAACCACTCTAAAACAGAAAGTAATTGTCTTCCAAAAATGGGAAGTGATAAATTTTCCAGTCTGTAGACAAAGAAAATCCTTATTGCGGATTTGGTATTATCGAGGAACCCAAACCACGTCAGGCCTCCAACGGGTTTTGGTCTGCGTCCATATAAAGGAACGTCTCCAGAGTGGCAGTGCAGTTACAGTTGGAGATCGGAGACGCACACAGATCGACAGAGAGCTGTGAGCTCGGAGACCAGCCTCGCAGGAGCTGACAGAAAGATTTCCACGCATTCCGACTTAGACTTCTAACTAAAAGCAATTTTTTTTGAAGAACGACTCAGACGCACACCAACAAAACAAGTTTTAACGAATAACGCCTGAAGATACCAAAAAGCAGTTTATTGAAAAACAACTTAAGATATCAAGAGTCACCTAAGAAACGCAAAGTGTCACGAATCCATAAAAGAAGAGGGTTGGGAGAAAGACGCAGTCCTGTATTCAGCCAACAGATATAAAGATACTTGTCATTTTTTCAACAAATTTGAATCCGTTTGAGTCTGTTTCATTATTTTTCTTTTACATACACTTGTGCGTTATCAACTTTTGCCCCGGATTCAGTTTGCACTACGGCCCAACGCCTGAATGATTTCGTCTACCTAAGATCAAATCACAACGTGGGTAGCTTAGACTAGAGATCAAAGCAGTTACTTCGGTAACCAAACGTTGGAAGCGAGTTGGGAACGACAAAGCTGATATCGAATCTAACCAGACATCGACCGCGACCAAGACAACCAGAGGGGTTAGTGTCACAAATGGTTCCGTGGTAAACCAGATTTCCATCCGAACCAGCCAAGGGTTAGATCGTCACAGATGGTGCTGCAGTCAGCCCATGGTTAGAGGCGTCACAATTGGCGGTCGTGACCAGGACTGACCGGTGGCGTCACAATTGGCGCCGCGACCAAACCAGGACGGAGACCCAGGGAGGCGTCACATTTGGCGCCGCGACCAGCACAGGACAAGACCCAGGGTGACGTCACAGTTTGTATGATGTAGTCAGAACGTGAGGAGAATTTGGAAACCCACTACGCAATAAAGATTTGTTTTAAACCGGACAAAAAGTCTACAGAACTTATGTAATGATCCAGACCGTTTATGGATTGTATGAGCTGACATATATCCATGGACGTCAGAGCTGGTTGAGAAAATTCGCATTTTTTTTTTATGGACCATAAATTCAATAAACCTAAACTTTGACAACTGCACACATTTGTTCATGAAGATCTGAACATGCGCAAAATATTTGCAATTTTTTTTCCTAGTGATCTCAGGGACTTAGGGCAGTAAAGACGCGTTGATGATAGCAAGGAAATAGTTGCTGGTCATCAAAACTGTCTCTATCCACTACAGTCCGGACGTTGCTTATCGTGACTTTTGGTTGTTTACCAAGCTTAAGAAGAATTCCCGAGAGGAGGCATTTGAAGGCATATATAAAATGAAGGAGAGTGTAAC
The DNA here is from genome assembly GCA_903632075.3 of Acanthosepion pharaonis. Classification (NCBI taxonomy): domain Eukaryota; kingdom Metazoa; phylum Mollusca; class Cephalopoda; order Sepiida; family Sepiidae; genus Acanthosepion; species Acanthosepion pharaonis. The sequence continues at coordinate 325,868 of CAHIKZ030001336.1, forward strand.
ATATTTCCTGACCCCATTTAATTTGGATGAATTCATCAGACCTTCACGAAATAGCTAGAGTGTTAAAATCAATGAATCAGAAAATCCTACGTAGGAGATTATAACTGTTTTGATTGATTTGTGTTCTACCCTTTATCTATCCTTCACATGTTATTTAAAGCCAGAAAGTAGTTTTAGATTGTAAATATTTTTTGAAATAACAATAATTTATCGATGCAATTTTTAATAACTCACTCATAACTTGGGAGAGGGGATGAGGGGATTCATACCTTTCTCAATGGTATTTGCACTTAAGGGAATATAACCAACCCAAATAGAATTGGTACGCATGCCTTCGATTAATAGTTTTAAGTTATTATCCCTTACAGAACACGCACATTCATGTTTACAGTACCTGGTCTTCCAAGCGATAACCCGTCTAGATACATGACCAGGCTTAACGTTGCTTAACTTCGGTGATCGTACAGGGACCGCTGTTTCAACATGATATAAGCTAGCTCCAAAGTAGAGTTTTGTAGTTCTTTGAAATTTATAAATATCTCTCTTGAAAAATTCTGAAAACTTCTGAAATGCATATTGTAATTTTGTGAACTATTAGAGCGATCTAAATTCTTATTGTTTCCGCAACATTTTAGCCTAATCTTTGTAATTGAAAAAGGATTATCCCCTTGGGCAAACGATCAAAAAATAATACAATAACATCTCCATTATACACATAGGGTACTCATAAATATTTACCATAATGCTCGGGGCATCTATGTTTATAATTTGGCTATTGTTCATCCTAAATCATGTGATGTATATAGGTTACTGAGGGTTCAGGTTATAAAACACTGAAGTTGATTTCAACATACCATTGAAATGAAAGTTAATTTTATCATGATTTAGTTAAATATTTCAATTCGTTCGTCCCATCATTTGTCTGGTTTCTAAGTTCATGTTTAAGGATTGACTAACTGTTTACAGTATTAAACAAGAATAGAACTGCCTGTATAAAATGAATTTTAAATCAGATTAATTTTAAAATAATTTTTTATTGTGCCAAAAAATATTTTAAAATCATATTCACTTGAAAATATTTTTTGATATGCCAAAATATATGTTTTTTTTTAAATATTTAAAATATGAATTGTTTAAAGAAAACAGAAATATAAATAATTACTCTACAAATAACTGGACGAATCAGTAAAGTACGATCTATTTATGTCTGTCTTTAAGTTAAGATATTTTAATTTAAAATATCTGTTAGAGGTTAAAATAAAAATACTGTATTAGCAAATCGTACTTTTAAATATTATTCACTTAAAATATTTTTAAAATCAGATTTACTTAAAAATATATTTTAAATATTCAAATTATTGTTTGTTTAAATAATTAGTCCACAAACAACTGGATGAAACAGGATCCCGTTGTGTCTGTCTTTAACTTTAAAATATTTTAATTATAAAATTGTCTATTTGAAGAAAGTTAAAAAAAATACTTACTGGATAAACAACTCGTAAATCATTGCCCGACGGACGGACGCACCACACAATCACTTAATCACACACGCACGCAATGAAAATCATTAATTATTTTATAGATTGATGGAGATGCTGAATAAATTTTTTTCATTTTTTTAATATTCTATTTAACTATCAGATAAGACAAGGAACATAGGATTTCTCTTCTCTTCTGATTTTCAAGCTAATTATAATTAAACCTAACTTAATAAAACATAAAGCACAAATGAGGAAATTTGTGTAAGAAAGACGATATTTGAATTGTTGACATTAACCCGTATTTGAATATTGCCTTCTGCATCTCGTGGGAATATAAATAAATTTTCATTGTACACGGCTCAATTTACTTGCAGATAACACGAGACATAAAGAGTTTTTCGTCTAATTTAAGGAATACTGCAAAGCTAAAGTGTAGTGAATTTTGAAATTAGGATTCCTTCAAATAGTAATCGTTCTAAATTCATGAGAAAAGTTTTGCATTAAGGGATTATTATATTTATAGTTAGAATGAAAATTATATCCGCTACATACTCTTCCTTAGAGTATATTGTCATAAATGTTTTATTAAATATTGTTGTTGATATTGTATTATTATTATTATTATTATTATTATTATTATTATTATTATTATTATTATATACGATGTATCACTTAAGGATGTGCACAATGATGGCTCTCCACAACATTACACCTTTTATAGCTCTGAGTAAAGACTGTCTTCTTGTTATCCGTATATGCTTCGGTTTTGCCAGAAATTTTCCTTGTCCGTTGTAATTTTATTATTAAGCTCTACTCTGTATTAAGCACTTTCTAAGAATATTATGTCTGGTTATTCGTACTAACCTACCTTAAACTTGTATGTATATATATATATATATATATATATATATATATATATATATATATATATACACTTTCGTACGTCAGATCCTTGTAGCATATCCCCTGTAGATAAAAGAGAATATCTGACATTTTCAACGCTATAAATAAATTTGAATCCTCTTTCATTTAGATCAAGAGGAAAAGATAGATATTCCACTCCAAGGATGTGACAGGGCTTGTCCTTTCTATAAAAGTAAAATATTAATTGTTAATTCGTTAGCTTTGAGATCTCACGTCACAGTAAGTACATCACTAATGTAGAAAATAAACATTATGTCGTTGAGACAGATGCAACTCGATAGCTAAGGACAAGAGTTTGATATTGATCTCAGTTCGATTCTTACGAGGTGCTTTCACATGACAAACTTAGTAAAAGTCTATAAATTTTGGAACTTGCGTACATATAATAGTATAACTATATATAGAAAACAAAGGATGTCTGTGTGTATGCCTGTCTATCTGTCTCTGTCATGCATTTTCACTTGAGATCCATCCAAACGACTTTGGCCAAGCTTGGCATATAGATTGTACAATGTAAGAGATACATTCTTAGCGTAAAAAATCGATAATTTTTAAAAAATGAATAATTGACAAAGCCGATCAAAAATCGATAAATTCAGCTTTTTTTCCGATTTCGTTCAAACTCAGTATGTAGGTTACTTAAATCATAACGAGCTAAACATACCTCATTTTTATTTCTGAGCCACCGTGTTTAGCAAAAAACGAAAAGTCGATTTTAATTCCAAATTTTAAACTAGGAACTGCTTCAATTTTCAAATATTACTCAATTGTTGCCAACAATAAGCTGATTTTTTAACAGTCATTTAACTTGATAATTGAGTTCGTCCATACAGTGAAAACCCGCGTAAATAACAAAAAATGTCGATTTTTAACGTTTTTTTTTTCTTATTTTTCGGTGATTTTTCAAGCAATTCTCATTACACTTAACAATTGCTTTATAAATATATCCTCTTTTACATCCCTGGTAGCACACTGACGAAGTGAATTTCAAAAATTCCCAAAACATTGTGTTCTGAAGTGGGTCTTCATGTTGCCAATTTTACCCGTTTATATCCTCGGTTAACTTTGATTGAATAAATACAGACTACTTCTGTTGTATCAGTAACTGCATTTATTCAAAATGTTTTTGTTTTTTTTAATGAGAGTACTTTAAATTAATTGAAGAAGATATGCGGTGTTACATCTAAATATGATGCTGTTTTTGCTCCATTCTAATTGAACGCATTTTCCTATCGTGTATGTAGTTGTGTATGGCTGCAGCTTATTAATAAGTCTAACTGGCTGCTATAGTAAGTGTAAATATATCAGTTTCTTCAAGTGTCGAGTCTTGTATTAGACTAAGCTGAATGTCGCAAAACAAAGTTAATATCTATTAATTAAAGTTAATATATATATATATGTATATATATACATATATATTTCTCTTTTAAATTTAAATCTGTTATCGTCTTTTTTTCTGTTTCTCTTTAGTCATAATAAACCGGTATAAGAACAAACAGTTATGCATATGTAGAATAAGGTTGTGTTACACAAGTATTTCATCCGGGTAGCCTATGCCTTTCTTTGATTCAGCTTTTGAGATCATAAGAATTATATGGGCTGATGTGAAGGGGATTAAAACTTCATCAGCCTCCATATCGTTTTAAATATTCTAATCGGTAACAGGATTTTATACCCATGCTCGTAACAGGCATTTGTTTTGCTCACCACTTCCTTTGATTCAATCTGCCGTCTCTGCATCTTTCTCTGTATTCTCTTTTTAACTATTTTTTCACTGTTTTTCTATCTCTATATTCCTATTTATGTCTGTGTTTCTATAAATGCCTTTCCTATATTCTTGTCGCAAACATCTTGATTTTTGTTTTTATCTAAATCGAGCTTCCTTTAAATGATTGAGGCATTTTTCACTTCCATTGTCAATATTTCTTTATCTGAACCAATCACGCCATTTTCAATTGCTACATTTTTTATAATTTCTATTTAATCTGTGTCTCTTTCCCAACTTTCCTTTTACACTAATATTTCGGTTTTCGATCCCTTAATTTTCTGTGAATTTTGACATCCCTTGTTATCTCTTATTTGATTTCCATTCACACACTCTCTTCAATAATATCTTCGATCTGAATTTTTCTCTCATACTTCTCTCGAGTTTTGTACCTTTTTTAAGTCAGATTTTCAAATTTCTCAATTCATTCTCTAATGTAACGTTATTTTTAGTTGTTTTTTCGATCATAACTTCTGCTTCTATTCATCTCTGATTTTATCTTTCTAAGTTTCTATAAATATTTTATACACTTTACTTGCTGTTATTTCATTTTTATATTTTTTTGTTTTTTTCGTATCACCAATTATTTAAATGTTTATAGTCTTTGTTGATAATATGTATTCTTTACTTGTTCACATTTCATATCGTAGACATGATTTCGCTGAAAAACGGTCACATTTACAATTAAATGCCCAATTTTCATCGCTTTTATTTTTTTCATGTAGAGTATTTTTTTTTTCTTTTGGATTTATTTAAACTTTAAAACGAGAGAAATATTATACATATTTGGGCATATTATTGATGGACGTCATTGTAACAGCATATCACTTGCGGATGACAATGTTTTCATGGCGGACTCAGAAGTAGTTCTAAACAACGTAACATAATATTTGAAGAAGGAATTCTTAACTGCACGTAAACAATATATTATCGTCAGCAAAATGGACAGCAATGGTGTAAACTACTAAGTGACGACGCTAGAATCATGAAGATACAATAATTTAATTATCTCGTTAGTGCCGTATTTGACAATAGGAAATGTGACAAAAGAAATCCAAAGACGTAATTGAAGAGTGAATGATTCCTTCCAGAAAGTAAGGTATTATGAAATGACAAAATTTTGTTAGATTCAAAGAAAACAATGTAGAAATAATGCCTTATCTATCGACCTGTATGATAGTGAATGAGGGACAATTTCCTTCCGCATAAAAGTGATGCGAATCGATAGACATGTGGGTATACAGATTGATTTTGATAATAATGACTTAACACGTCTGCATCTTGTTTAAAAGAAAATGTAAGCAGTTCTATTATTTTAATATATTATGAGGAAAATTGTCTTGGAAATTTTAATACTTACGCGGCATATTGAAGGAAGTGCAGAGTGAAACAACAAATAGCTAACCTAATGATTTTGTGTAAATGGATGAAATTCTTAGAGACGCAGCCGGGTGGTAAATAGTCAAATGTTATTCAGAGCTATAGGAGACAGGAAAATGTGGAGGACTTTTGGCTCCTGAAACAATGCTGCAGTTTAAAGAAAATATACTCTCAGGTCTTTAATTCTTCAACCTTTTTTCTCTACTGTTTCTCTGCTTAATTATATAACCACACCCTTGGTTTTCTTTTCCCCCGAAATTGCGCATATTTCCCTCTGTTTTTGTCTTTGTTAATGTTGTATTCCTTTTCGTTTATTATTTATGTGTCTTTATTTTCCATTTTATTCTCATGTTTTTTACACTTCCTCTGAAAGATTTTTTTTCAAAAGTCATTGCTTTTCGTCTAGGCGCCATTTTCTTTCACATCTGTATCTATCGTTCTTTCTCACTCTCACATTTGCATTAATCTCTAAATTTTACTTCTGTATATTCCACCGATTTCTGTCTTCAGTTTACTGTCAGCCTTATTAGCTCACTCTCTATCACTACCATTATTTCGATTAATCGATCTCTTTACCTCTCTTATTTTGTCGTGTTGTGTCTTTATAACTACTTTTATCCTCGTCATCTTTCTCCCTATGATTTTGTTACCCATCCATTTTCTTTCATAAATCCTTACTCTTTTCATTACTCCCTTTTTTATACTTCCAATTAATTCGCTTTCCTTCTATTTCTCATTTCTCTCTTGGATCTTCTCACAATATGTCGCAATATTTTTCTCAACATCTCTCGCTTTTTCTCTTTCCAAATCTCTCTCTCTATCCCTCCATCTTTGTCACCAAATAACGTCTCTCTACGTAGTTTTCATAGTTTACATAACCTTTGATTTTCATTTTTCTTCTCTCCCTCTCGCTTCCCCCTTCTCTCTATCTTGTTCATAACCTATCTCTACCCATCTCTCTATGCAGTCCTCTGTGTCTGTCTTCCCTCTGGTTTAATATTCTGTCACTTTCTTTCTCTCTCACTTTCCTATATTGATGTCTATCAAACGTTGTCTTTCTTCCTGCACTTTTTATTTTCATATCCTTCACTCTTTCTGTCTTTCTCTCCTATCACATGAAACAAGTATATTGTTGCTGATTTGATTGATTGACTCGACTCAGTGTCAAGTGTTAATTTTCTGGCAATTCGCTCGCTGCTTTGGCAATACATTTCGATGTTTTACCGCCAAAAGACCACGCCCCTCTCCTCCCCAGCCAAGAATGACATTATCTCGAAGGCGCTCCTGGCCAGCTACATCTCCGCCAGCGTCTTAACCAAAAACGTTCGCTTTATCAAAAGACTGTCTATTTTCTTTCTATTAAATTAACTGAAATATAAGCCGAGCGACCACAATGACCAACCGACTTTTCCATTCAACTGATATCTGTGTCCAACGTAGTTTCTGGCGTTGTTATTTTGTCGAACAATTCAGAACGGAGATATCGAGAGTTCTGTTTTGTTGTGAGTAAATTACTTATTCCAGACAACTGGAGGTCCATATGTTGGCTCATCGCAGAAGGTTTCCTCCATAGTGATTTTTGGTTGTCTTGATAAGATGGACTTGGGCAGAATCAATTAATATTTCCCATCTCTTATCTCGGAAACGTATTCCCTATTTTTCAATAACATAATTAAAAAGAAGAGGAAGAAGCAACCGAACAAATGAAGCAGACAGCAGCAGGCAGCAAAAAGGAACAAGAATAAGTTTACGATTATCATTCCTTGAAGATTTCGAAAGTTTATCCTGAGGAATTACTGTAGTAATCATTATTATTAGAAGACTTAAAACGTACCAACATCTATAAAAGAATAAAGTCAAGAGAAAATTACAATATGAGGCAGGTGATATTTATGAAGGAGGAACAAATGTTCATATTAAAAAATGGTATTACATCGAAAAAATTAGTATATTTAAATATATATGCGTATTTTCTAGAGAAATAATGGGCTTATTTTTATAACATTGCAGATGTTCGTATTTAAGTAGAGACCAGTTTTTTTTAGCGTCGTGTATTAAATCAACCGACCTACGCACTCGAGAAAATTTCATAAAGAAAATGTTTCCACATCAGTGTTCGAATCTGCGTCATTCTTTGTAGAAGAAACCATTGTTTATCCATTATGTTTTGACCGCTTAGCGATATAAACCAACATGTTTCTATTTACCGTATATACTCGAGTATCGTGTAAGATTTATTTATCAATTTTTTCTTTCTCACAAATAGAAATAGAGGGTATTTTTTTGGAGAGGATAAAAATCATGGATATTTAATGACCGATTGCCCTAGACACAGATACATTTTTATTTCTGGAAGGATTAAAATACATGCCCAAAATTCAACCGTTGCTCTATACATGAATTCGATTTATAAACGAGTATATACCGTGATCTTTCCATCAAGGAATATCTGCTCGTTCAGAGTCTTTCGATAGATCATATGTGACCCGTTTTGTATCCAAATTTTAAGCAAAGCAATTTCTAAAGAATTAACGGTTTTATTTTTAATGTGGAATTTTTAATTATTTTTTTTACACTTTCAATGAAACTTCGAGTAAAAGCCTACATGCTAAAAACATAAGATTCACCACCGGCATCCGGTTAAGATATTCAGTTTTCTTCCTTGGTATCAATCAGGAACACCAATATTTCTCTTTAGTCAGCGTAACTTTCGCGAGTTTTAAGAGTTTCAATAGCATCACGCTTTTGCTATTTCCTAATACAATGTACACTATTTTCCCTGTTGAGGTATGCATTTTGAAATGTACCTTGTCCTTTTAATCCCTGTATGATCAAGGCTCTTCACAATTTTCTGGTCTTTGTAACCTCTTCGTAATTTCTCTCTTTTCTCTACCTCTCCAAATAAATGTTCTGCCAGCTGCTGACACCAAAATTGTTATGCATAATATGCGCTTTTGCCTCCCATTTGTTCTCTCAGTATCATCTTTCTCCATCATGTACCTTAGAAATTTCAACTTTCTCTTTCTGATATTAATTATGATATTCATGTTTGTTTCTATTTTCCTCGTTTCCCTAATGTTCAGTTCATGGTATCCTTCTGTGTAACCACATTTGGATTGTTTCAAGTCTTTTCCTCATCTGTGATGAGATTGTCCATCATTCACTGCTGTATAGCAGGACTGATATTGCACAGGAATCCCATTTGTTTCCAGCGAGATTTTCCTGTTTATTAATACATTGCTTAGCTTTGTGGAAGCACATTTCGCTATCTCATTACGCCTCTAGTTTTCGATGTCGTACTATCCGTCCTCTGTAGAAACACATCCAAGATTTTTGCATATTTTTACGTTTGGCATCTCCAATTTGTAATTCCCCTGTGGAGATCCCCATTTTGCTAACAACAATACATTCTGTCATATTAAAATTAATGTTTATTCCTTTGTTTTCGCTTTCCTTTACTGTCTTCTGTAAAAGGAAATGCATTTTCCTTTCTATGTCTGCTTTCAACAATGTGTCATTTGAATTGTTAAAATGGTAGCCGCAAATAAGAATTCTGCTTAGAAAACTTATTCTCTAATGTTTGCATCTCTTTATCATTTGAATAGGTCCGGTGAGAAGACATAACCTTGTCTTTCATTTGTCGTTTCTATTTTTCTGTATATTTACTGATTTTAATTCCTATGCAGGTAGTTTCATCCCAGTATATGTTTTGGATTACTGTAATATCTTCTCAATTACATCAAGGTTCCCAAACAGTTCAAACAGATTCAAATAGTAAAAGTGTAAGAGAAACTTTAAATGTTATATGTTTTAAATATCTTGTTAAAGAACAGAATGAAACTGAGAATATCAATATTAATACACCGGTTCTGGTCACTGAGTTTACCAAGTGTCGGAGCTGCTCAAGACGGAAATGGGAGAGCGCTGAGGAATACTTGTAGCCATAAACTTAACTCGAAGAAATAAAACTTATTGCGACTAGAGAGTAGTACATTTAAGAGATGAACAATATTGATTTTAATAATGAAAATATGGAGTGCGTAGAGATCTCCAGGGGTAGTGAAAATATTCCGCATAAAAGAAAAAAAATCACCAATATAAAAACAATATCGAGAGGGTATCAATTCAAGTTTTGTATATGGCAATAATTACCATAATTCTGCAAAATAAAAGATATCTTAAAAACTTACTCGTGTATAAAAACCTTCCATATTGTTCATGGCTCACACGGACGTGTAGGTGAATACATGATTATGCCAAATGTCAAATATCTATTCACGGCCGGAGCATCTCGATGTGCTCACCATGTATTCAGAAGAAAGAACCAGCAACCCCGATCAGGGTATCACAACAACAATTTAGGAATGGCGTGCTTCAAGTGACTAGAGAGTGATCATTTCTTGAGAGATAACATGATGGTGGACAATCTTCAGTAGGTGCAGATATGGAAAAGTTAACGAGTGTGAACATCAGTGTGAGCGTTCTTTAAGCAGTTTTGAAATAAACTTGAAAAAAAAAGCAAATTGGAAATAATAATCGAAAGTATTGTAATTATCCAAACAAAAGTATAAGCAACGTCAATCAAAATACTAAAGTTCATGATAATGTACTAAAGAAAGAGAAACTTGATCTCTATTAAAAAAAAAAAAAAAAACACTATCCAATTAGTGTGGAAATTACTTTCATACCGTTTAATAAAGTTAGAATTTAAAATTGTATGGAAAATCTAATCAGGGCCAAGAGGCGACATTTCATCATAAACAAAAAAAAATATAATCGTCTTTTAATCATTTCAATCAAATAAGTCGATAATGCCACTAGGACGACTAAGGTTACTGAGAATGAAAAAGAATAAGAGGACTTTAGTGAGTAGAAAAGACTATAAAAACCAATGTTCTGAAAAAAGGAAGATGGTAATTGGCATTGTGTTTAAATCTTTGAAGATCGTATGTTACAGGGAAGAAACCCGGGAAGATTCACCGGCGAGAATGCCGAAAAAAAAAAAAAAAAAAAAAAAAACAAACAAAACTATTAGAATAGAACTTATGGCAAACATTTAGCTGTTTCAACAGTAAAGCACTGAGACCAAAATGACACTCTAGAAGTGCGCTTAAATTCACACTATCGATATATCAAGAAAAATCATGAAAATAATATCATGAAAGTAGTCATATAAAAGACAGGAAAATCGTGTCACGACTTTGGGAATATCACGGATGTCAAGATGCCAGGAAAGGACCGATAATATTACAGATCTTGCTTTGGATTGTGTCGAGAATCTCTTGATATATTTCAAGAAATCCAGACCAGATATGTCAGTGATATTCAATGCATGGACGAATGGTATATTTATAAATGTCTAAGATAAACTCTGTAGAGAATAAACACCATGTTGCACGAAAGAGTGAACTAAAATTCCTAGTCGGGTACCTAACATTTGATTCCATGGAAACTGGGGACCAGTAAGGGTTAATGGATCGCTCTGCTGGTGGTTGGCATCAATCATGTTGAGAGAAGGCAAATATTGGTGCACTATGATGACTTAAAGTTAGCAGTTCGTTTTTTATGAGTAAACATTTACAAGCTATTTCTTGGCCCCAGTTCACAACTGATTGTCTGACCAAATGCATCTACTATTAAGACAGTAATAAATACCAGTTTGATCAGCATAAATACTGAATTCAGAAATATAATTTTAAATGATATTAGTTTGTTTGGATATATGTTTGTTACTTTCTCATAAAGTTGATGTCACGTTCTTATGTCTTTATTACAAATACTTTAATTTATTTCACCTGGTGTTCCAAATACATGGATTGTAGCGTGCTACTAGATTTGCGTTAGGTCCCACATTTTTACTGTTGAAATAGTTAAATGTAACTTCTACTACAATAGGTTCATCTCTCACACTTCCCGAGTGTGGAACTCTCTTCCTCTTGCGTGCTTCTTTGATAATTACGATCTTCCAAAATTTAAATGCAGCGTCATCCATCATCGTCTGTTGACTTGATCCCCGTTCATCTTTTATTCTTTTCTCAATTCCCCTATAGCCAATCTTTTCTCTCACTTTCACCATCTGTAACCCCCTACTGGCTAGTGGCACTCCCACCTTGATCGGGGTGAAATGCTTAAAAAAATGTATGTTTGACAGTGTCATATATAAAGTTTTTATATATTTCTTGTGAAGTAATAAACATCTTCACGTGAAATGTGGGGAATCGCAATTGTTTTATTCTATGATTTACGCTAACATTTTGAAATGCGTGCATTGTTCCTTCGATTAATTGTCCTTGCACTGAATTAAATTTCACGCATTAGTTTTGAATTCTACGTTTGCTTTTGATATTTGCTGAGACAGAAGCAGAAAAAATACATTCCATAATATGATATATATATATATATATATATATATATATATATATATATATATATATATATATATATATATAAAATACATTTAAAAATGAATAAAGTTATTTAAAAAATCAAAATTGTAGTTCTTTCTTCATTTTAAAATTGTGAAGAAAACCTTTGTAAAAGCGTCGCAATAGAGTCTCCTGCTAGCAGCGTGGAAAGGTGCAGCGATGAGCCAGCATTTCTTTAAAGTTAGTACCCACATATGTCGTGTATAGCAATTCATTTTTCTGACAGAGTTTCAAATAGTTCCGCATATTTTAAATTCCAGTATCTCGGCAAGCATTACTGTTTTTATTATTATTATTATTATTATTATTATTATTAATATTCTCTTTTACATTAAAGGTGAGGTACAGAGACATGAATGATTTTATAGTGGTTCATAGTGAGAAAAGTACAGAGGACAATTAGCTTGGGGTTATGTAATTGTAGCTTCTTACGTTGCTAAGTCTCGTTCGACTCAGTCACACAACAAAGAAATTTATCATTGCATGAGAACCGTGTTCTACGCAAGTTATCAAAATACGCTTGCAGTTTGAAATTCTTGAAGAAAGTATTGATATGGTTGCGTGACTAGAAAAAGCAAAGCAATACTGAATTAGAATGTGCTTTTGATAGTTTGCCAAACGATAAAACTAATTAGATCTTACGTAGTTTTTCAAAACACAATCTAACAAAAGATATATAATTTTCACACGCCACGCATAATTGTTTTCCGATATTCTCGGATGATTTTCATTACGCTTACATATATCTTCGATTATATACACCTTTGTTATTACAAATATCTGATATATTCTTCAACCTTTGTCATGTGTATTTTGATCTGAATCTGTGCGTTAAAAGTAATTTAGTTCTATTTCTTTTTTCGTTTCATCTTTAACTAAAACACCTTGGACAATGAATCAATATTATAGTCGCATGTTAGTAGTTTACGAATACGTTAATATATGAGATATTTGTAGAACGTCGTCTATTTTTATTACGAAATTTTCCTGGAGTTTCTTTGCCGTTATCAAGGAAGGCATTAGCAAAATACATAATGACATATTAGAATTCTTAAATTAGATTTGGTTGACTTAATGGAATATAAAATTGAATAACGGATACGAAAGACTGAAAGAAAATACAGAACGTGAAAGCTCATATGAATTTAAATCCGTTAAAAAATACGTGTACAAATATATGCATTAAACGAGTGCACAAAAATTGATTTATGTATATTCTGATAACATGCATTTATTAAGCCTTCTTAAACAGAATAAAATAAGAGTAGCAAATAATGTTATCATATCTGCATTAACAGAACACATGAAACCATTTCAAGGATACCAGACGGAAAATTAAACATTGTGGGCGACAATCCTGAGTTGAGAAATCGATCCAAGAAAGAAACAAACAGAAGAGGATGAACATTTGATGGAAAGTACTAAACAAGTAACAAAGACAATAAAAATTTAACTCTTTGAGAAAACGCTATCTTATGTAGATTGGAAGAGAAACGAAGGAAGACAAGTCGTACAAACAATGTGTTAATATGTTGAGAAAAGCGAAACATCGCAAAGATATCATACAATCAAACACTTTCCTCGACTCACACAACAATTACATTAACATTTCCACGCTGCCCACTCTAAAAATGTACACAGAAATAGAACATATACCAACATGCACACAGTCATTATAAAGCCCGCCTGAATCTACCAACAAGGAAATTAACAAAAGTTGTTACTAAAATAAGGAATAATAAAGCATCACTTAACATTAAGACTAACCGTTGGAAAATAGCTTACGTTCTCCTCAAATTCAACAACACATTTCTGCATATTATGGTTGATTTCTGGGACCTGGAACGAATCACCAAAATAGTAGCTCTGAAGAGTCTCGTACATACAGATTTATCTCATTTGGATCGAGAGAGTATAAATTAGTATTGTACTAACTAGTTTCTCATTGTTTTATTAAACACAACTACTCACAATCCAGTTCGGTTTTCATTCTGTTAATTGACGTAATGACGTCATATACATCATCAAACAAGACCAGGAAGTCACATAACTCCCTAAGTAGAAACTGATCAACTGCTAAGTTGACCTCACTGTAATAGGGCATTCCTTTTCCCAGCCATTAATACTGCCTTCCAAGCTCGGAACCTTCTGGATGCATCGATCTACGATTTCCTAATAGAGGAAATTTCCTTTGGTTCACAAAATCTTACATTTCTTTCGAGGATCCCTAGACAAAAACATTTTAAATCTCGTCAGGTGTATGATAAGTAGGAATTGAGAACACGCGGTTTATTTAATATTTTCTTACACAATATCCTGTGCATTTACATGCAAATATGTGCAGAGATGCGTACTGATTATTTAAGTATTCCTTACCACGTCCTGAACAAATTTTCTGATAAAAAAATACTGTCCTTCTTTCTTTCTCGGGGGTAAAAGGACTTTTGAGGAGAAGGGCTATGCTGATAAAATAAATATTTATAATTGGGAAAAGAATGATCTTGAACAGAAAATCAACATTACCTACCATGTGTTCAAGGAAATAAGTCTTAGCATAAACCTTTCCAAAACAGAAACTATGATCTGGGATTGAACTCAAAACAGATATAGCAATCAGCGAGGATAGATATCGCTTTTTTTTAGTGATGATTTCTCCCCACGTCCAGAAGGGCATGACATGGAGAAAAATAAAATCAATTCACCATCAAAAAATATTCGTATCCATTTGAAAACTTGATTACCTTCTTTTAAATTTCACAACACGATATAGAAAGAGTTATCTGTTTAAAACATTTGAGCTTCTCCACAATATCTTTCAATTAAAACTATTTATTCTGTTATAGCCTATACTAACCAGATACCTATGCAAACATTGACGTCTACAATAATATACAGAGAGGTTGCTTTGATTTCACCAAAACAAACTGCACTGAATAAATAGTAACTGACAGATTATATGACGCCTGCACCCGAGCGTTTGTATCTCTGTGAATAAGTCGATTTGGTGTATTGGTTGAAACCGTTTCATAATCCCACGAACTAGCCTTTTAATTTGACATATTCTTTTGGATATAAGTGACATTTCAGTAATCTTTGAGTAAAACGCCATGATGACCTATAAACAAATACTTTGTGTGCCTCAAATATCAAGCGTCAAAATATTTGCCATTTAAAACTACGTCATATCGCACTGAAAGGCGAGGAAATTCAGTGCAAATATTCTTAGCTTCAATTTAAATATTCATTCAAGAAGTTAGGAGAAAAAGTTATTATAATCCTGCAGCTTTAAGAACAGAAAAAAAATATGTATTACAAAAAATTATCTTGAAGTGCGAATGTTTATTGATTTGACGGGAAAATCTATTCGTATATTTCAATAAAGATACTACGTTATTTTAGCAACCATTACTATTGAAAAGGCAAATATTATATACTCACATAGCATGTCTTTCGCTGTTGAATTTTCTTTGCCTAAAGCTCACAATACATTTCCGTTGGGAACAAATAGATATGTTTTATCATTATAGTTTATTGAGAGTAATTTAGTAAAGTGCTTTCATGCTTAACCCCAAAGGCTTTCATTTTATTCTGATCAGTAGCGGATTTAAAATGTATAACAAATATCAAACTTTCAGATTGTGACTAAAATGATGTAAATTCGTCGACATATCCCTGATGTTATATGACTGAACAAACCATAAAAATGGCGTTTAAATTTAAATGTATGGGTGGAAACACTGGTAAAAAAAAACATTATCAGATGTACGTCAAAAAGGACATATCTATCGAAATCTAAACCTGTTCATAAATTCTAAATTGATGCTGATGTGCCACACTACGACACGCAAAAGGCAAGGAAGGGATCCTCCATCAATCCCAGAAGGAGCGATAAGAACTATGGACTGTACCTATTTTCCTGATAAACTGTTTTCCACCGACAGCAGCAATGCCGAGTATTTGCTAATAAAGAAAGAGTTAAATCCATTATCAAATACTAGAAATATGTTCAGTTTATGGGGACCGGTTATAATGACAAATTTGTTACCATAACTAATAATAATACATGGCATTTATTAATTAATTTTGCATATATTAACATCCGACCACGTTCAACGTAAAAATAAGTGAATTGAAAATGCCCAACATTTGAACTCCAAATCTGAACTCAACGGAAAAATGCAATGCTGTGCGTGTGGTGAGGTCGTCGAATTATTATTTATTTAGTGTTTTTTAAACGCAATGAAACGCTAAATGCACCGTTATATGTGCAGAATCTGACAAATATCGATAGAATTTTGGTTAAAAACAAGGGAATATGAAAATGGTGTTCTCTCTCAAGACAACAAAAGGCCGCATACAGCAAGAATTAAACAGGAAATAAAAGGAAATCATTTGGACTGGATTACCAGCAAGCGCTGTATTCAGCTGACCTTGCATCATACCAATTATTACCGTTTCCGATTGCTGCAAAACACCTTGATGTGCGAAATATTCTTTAATTTAAACTAGATTCAAAATTTCGATATTTTCCCATGAAAAGATCTTTTCACATGAAACACTACAGGATTTTATTCTAAACTTATTAAAGATCTGCTTGATATACAGCAATATGTCATTGCAAATAATGGTGAATATATAATCGAATATAATATTGTACTTTGATTTGAATAAAGTTGATAGACAAAAGCGCATATTATTTAGGAGTCAGTCTAGTATAATCTTACATTGACCGTTTTAGAGAGGACAGGTTAGATCAAAATTTCGGAAAAAAATCATTGAAATAATGAAAATTTATGTTTTTACGATATGCACGTCTATAAAAGGAAATTCGTTGGACTAAGATATATTGTATTATTCATCTTTCACAAAAAATGCACTTTTGTCTTATACTAATCTAAAACTTGTTAATCCCAATTAGGATAGATTGCTGTGGAGCGATATATCGCAAGATAATTTCGCAAACAATAAAAATAATAAAGATAATAAATAAATATTTCAATCCACATTTCCTCACATTTTAGGTAAAAGGCCATAGAGAAATTGTTAATTAATTGATTGATTGATTGATTTGACTTTTACTGTTTATCAAATATTTACAGGTGACTTAATGGCAAAACATATTATTAGATTGTGATAATATTTCAGAGATAATAATGATTTACTGATACAAACTTTATTAATTAACCCATAGGTGGTGGCAGAAGAGGGGGATAGATATCTTTCCTAAAGGTATCAGTGCATAAGTGATATTAATGAACCCGACAGTAATGGGAAATCTGCACTTCGATTTTCAAATCTGAGCCTTTATCCATTGTACCACACTCGAATACAAGCTTACAGTACCTGATATTCCCAAGCGGTTACCCATCTAGGCATTGACAAGGCTCGATATTGTTTAACTTTGTAAGAGTGGAAATTGAGAAGAATATTATCACTCAAGAAATTTATATTTCAATGAGTGTGACTTAAGCTGAACATTGAATATGAAATAGGTCATTTTAGGGAAGCAAGTGTAAATATATCCAACGTTATTGGTAGTGAGGTGGATGCTATGAGTAGATAGAAGGTAATATTGGGTTCTATGGATTTGGGTGGCAAATTGTCTAGGGGAATGAAAAATCCTGACTTCAAAATCTGTAATTATGGGTAAATAGAAGGCCAGTTTTGCCTCTGTAGCCATTGTTGGTAACCAGACATAGAGAAGAACAATTCGGAATTCAAATCCGGAGCCAAATTCCATTAGACAGTTCGATATCATGTTCATTATCGTTCTGGAATCATCTGCGATAACGTTGGTGCCAAGGTGTATTAGCCTCTGCCTATCCGTTCAACAACATCGATCGCGCGGGGGGGGGGGGCGGAAGACGTGATGCATAGGCAACTACGATCTTTATAAAAAAAAACAAACGGCCCAGGCCTTACGCCCTGGAGAGTAGTACATAACCCTCGAAAGTGACGGATGCCATAACAAGAAGAATTAGTTGCGCACAACATGCTTCCAGTGACGTAGATGTGAACTATTAAACTGTAGAGGGATGAATGTCCACGAGACTCTTACAGTGAGATGCACAAGACTTGCTTAAAGCAATTTAGATTCCCACGAGCTGCTTGTATTTAAGTAGATGCGCGGATGATGCCTTAACTGAATCATGTGAAAGAGACGCTTGATATAAACCAAATATTTTTGCTGAGGTAGATGACCAAAAATTGCCCGTAGTGAGGTAAATGCTCTCAAGGTGCAAACTGGGAAGTAGATGCGCACGAGACGGTAGTATTTAGGTTAATATGCACGAAAGGTTTGTATTGAGGTACGTGCAAATGAGATGCTTGTAGTGAGGTAGATTCATAGATTGTTGTAGTGAAGTAGATGCGTAAGATATGTTAAACTGAGATGCATTCTCAAGAAATACACGTAGTGAAGTGGATTTGCACGTGATGATTGCAGTAAAGCATATGCACAGAAGACGGTTGAAGAGAGGTAGATGTACACGATAGTTTTCTAGTTGGGTATATGCTCAGGATATTGTTATACTTAGATGACCAATAAATGCTTGTCGTTTCATCAATGTTCATGGGATTCTTCTACCTAGATGTATACAAAATTCTGGTATTGCGGAAGATATGTTTGCAGTGAGGTAGATATTCACGAGGTGCTTTCAGTGAGGTACTTACGCATTGGACACCCAACATATGTGTCTTTTTACATGACAAATTTAGTGAGGTACATGCGCCTGTCATTTTTGGTACAGGATCCGCAAAGACGGATAAAAGCATGTGATGTTTGTAGCGAGGTAAGATGCACAGAAAATGATTGTGGTATTGCTTATATTGAGGTAGATGCATGCGAAACATTCTGGAAGTTTATACTGAAGTAAATGCAGACGATATGCTTGTGGTGATATTAAAAACGCTTGTAGTGAGGTACGTAACGCTTACAATGAGGTGGATAACCATGCAATACATACAGTATGTATTTTTATACAAAAGAAAGCAAATGTAGAAAATAATCCAGTTAGATTTGCAGATATTCACTGTTTTATTGTGCGAAATTCTTACATTTGTCATACGAAAATAACTATCTTCAGGTTTAACTGAACTTAGTGAATAAACATAAATTATTCCTCAACAGGTTGTTGTGGTTAACAATGTTTTTTTTGGAGAACTAAACCACACCCCATAGCTAGTTGCTGTCCTATGTTAACAAGGGTTCGAATGACCAAGATATGCTTTGTTACTGGGAATCTTTATCGGTGTAGGAAAGTTCATATATTCTTAAAATGATCGATATCTAAGCAGTAAGAACTATCCACATTACTACAAGTAACTCTTGTGTATATCATTAACAGCTTCTCCTGCACTCCAAACTCACTACAAACATCTCTTGCACATTTACATCACTAGAAAGATCATGTTTGCATCAACAACATTCGAATACTAGTTGGGGTTTATCTACAATTAGCCCAAGAAAAATGTCTTATTTATACGTTTGATTCTGATGACTGTCATAAGAAAGTAACATTTCGCTAGGTTTATCTAAAATTAGTGAATACATATATAAAAAAAAAACAAAACAAACTTCAGTCTAGTTTTCTGTTTAACGACATATATCGAAAAATTCCACGGAAACCAAATATAGCAGAAGTTAAAAAGGATTTAACTGCGTTTTTCTATCTTCGAGATATTTGATGAATTTTTTTTAAGCAATTCATCTCAAGCAAGGCAAGGAGGGCCACTAACACGCAAGGGGTTACAAAGGATTGAGAACAAGAGTAAAGATGCGTGTTTGAGGCAAGGATACAGAGAATGACTCGGAAGATCAAGATATCATAAGATGTCGATTCATATTAGACTTGAATATTTGAAGATTATATTTACAGTAAAGCAAGCAAGAGGAAGGGAGTTCTACAGACTGGAAGTGCGAGAGAAGAAGCTGTTAGAGTAGAAAGGCCGGTTAAGTTTAACCGTTTCGACAGTGAAAGGGTGAGACCAAGATGCCAGCCTAGTAGCTCGCTTAAATTCACGTAGTCTGGGAACCAGCGAAAGTAGCTCGTCGGAACAGTTGCCGTGAAAGTACTTGTAGAATAGACAGAGGGAATCCACGGTATGTCTGTGAGAAAGCGACTGTAGACGAGATTCCAGATCAGGAGCTGTTGCATCGTATATTCGTCTCTGGATTTTGTCGAGGACCACGTGACGTACAGCGTGGGCACCAGAACATATATGACAGCAATATTCCATGCAAGGACGGATGGTTGATTTATAGATTTGAAAGATGGACTTAGAGCACATTAAATGACTTAATTGAACATCTGTGTACAAAACTTAAGTACTCATATAAGGCGTTGCAGAGAAGAGATTCCCTTGACCCTTAAAAACGAAATTTGCAGATTGTCGTTTTAATCTCGTTAGAATACCTACTATCCGATATGCGAAACCTCCTGAAGAACTGACATATATATATATATATATATATATATATATATATATATATATATATTAATCATTTCACACCAAACATGTCGATAATGCTACTAGGATGCAAGGTACTACTGAGAGTGAAAGAGAATAAAAAAGAACAGTAACCCGATCCTAAAAAGAGAACAAATGATAATAAAACTGAAAATCTTTTGTATGAATATAAAATGCATATACACGGGATGCAAAAGTAGATATACTGTAGGAAAAACTATATATCATTTACAAAGTCCCAGATAAAGAAGCACATATGTGAGATCCGGTGAACGTACTGTATACCTACATTTGCACATCCTGTATTATAAAAATTAGTGATATCAAAGCTATAAACATATCCACATTGTGCGGCTTGAATTCTCTAGATATACGGTGCCAAAAGGAAATCGCACATTTGGATGTGGTAAAATTGATAAGTATCAGGAACATAACTGTGTTGCCTATCGCGAAGTACAGTTGTAAATTTACTTACATGAAAGTAGTTTCGCGGAGCACAGCGCCAAGTTTCGCAGGAATTATTGAGATTTTACCCAGGCTGTTAGGCCATAACTTTTATCCACAGTACTTACACTCAAAGGTTATTTTTCACTGCTTCTTAAAATATATCGCTTTTATTTATTACATACCCGTGTGTTTTGTTGCAGTCTACACAAACCTAGGCGCTGAGCATTCCACGAAAAACATCGACTTTAAACAAGAATTAAGTGTGTTCAAAAGATTCCAGCGTTTAATAGGATAAATCTTGTATTATTTGAAGTATTTTATCCGATACTGAGATATTTCGTTAAAAGAGGGCTACTGCAAAATAAAGACACAAACCTACAGATAATAAAAATCATCGTTATTTTTTGTTTCATTAACAAAGATTTTACACATTATTGAAGAAATATCATTAACTAAATAATATTCTATCAGATATATTTACCAAAATTTCTCAGAAATACAAAAGTTTTAATCTATTCTATACAATCGCCATTGGCTTCAACGATGGCCTCCAGACGAGTTCAGAATCTCTTGCAACTCTTGTGGAGAGTCTCCTTGTTTAAGTTTTTAAATGCTGCCGTAATCCTTGGCTTCAGTTCATCTTTGGTGTTACAAGGAGTTAACTGCGCCTCACACAATGTAATCAAAGGAGTAGCAATCTGTTGAGGTAGGAAGTCAAATATAAGGGGATGCAATTGCAGAGCTCAGAAGATAGACGGCACAGTCTGGTTCAGGATTGAATGCAATCTTCAGGTCCGGAAGATGGCGTTGAAACATGAAAAGTACTGACGCCTCTCGGTGTTAACTTCAGTGTCCAATTTTATATTAACATACACTATATACCTGATATTGGGCACGTGTAACCATAGCTAAACTTTACCTTAAAAACAATATTTTTTCATACACATGTGCATACATATGTGCATATATATATATATATATATATATATATATATATATATATATATATATTATGTCATTCGCAGACAGTACTGTTTTCGCTGTATCACGCCACCTCAGTGCGAATAAACATCCGTCCGAATGATTCAATCCAAGATGAAAACCTGACTGATTGTGTGTCAGGGTTTCTACCGCAGAACTATCATCATTCGGCAGAGAGAAACTAGCGTATTGTTTTTAAGAATGTAAACAAATGCCAATCAGCCAGAGGGCTCCAATTCATTTTAGTGAAGAGCTTGGCATATATATATATATATATATATATATATATATATATATATATATATATATATATATATAAAGTAAAATAATTGATTGTCTATCGTTTTAATTAATATGCAAATTCACCATTTTTATTAAAAAAGCTATTGTCTTACCTTCTCTTTTCTGGGCATGGGATCTGCAACTGCAAGTATTTTTGTAGATTATTCCAGCACATCCGTCTTTCTTCATCATGCATAGAATCAATATATGGTTTGTACAGTAATTATGCTGAGAGGACTGTAGTTACTGTTCCTGGGGAAAATCGCATAATCTGGCCTAATCTGACGAGATTTGAACCTCCGCCATACGGACGGAACACTAACGATTTACCCATTCGACCTCGTGCCTATTTCACAATACTGCGATGCTACGTTTTTTTTTCTTTGTCAGAGTAATATAGTCTTCTAGAGTGGGTGGGGGTACATTAATATCTCTTATATAAAGAAGTTTCTGTGACCATCTGGAGTAGCTTTACGGGCTTAGTGTTTAGTGATTTAATCTTAGAGCCTTAAACAATTCGTTTTATTTTCATGGACTATATCTCAGAAAAATGGACTAGTAAGGCAACCTTGCTGACGGGATGGTTATACTTTTTGGCATTCTGGATGGATTCCATCACTGCTTCAAAAAGGAGCGGATTTTCCAAATTCGCTGTTTCTTTTTTCTTGTCTTTGTCAGCTGCCATTCACAGTTTCGATGTTCTTGTCCTTGTCAATGTCAGGCCAGCTCTTGGCAAAGGTCTTAAAGTGAACACTGAATGCCACACAGATATTGGCAGCCAACTAATGGAAAGAAAGTAAAGGAAGAAATATGAAATCCTGTGCTGTTTCTTTCTAAGCGAAAAGAGAACTATATTTATTGTTTCATTTTCCGTATGACAATTGGGAAAGGAAATTTGTTTTTCAGCAGGCAGAAGAAAGACATAGCGGCAGAATTTAAGGTTTTATAATCATGTTTCATTCCTGGCTATCATAGCTTTTAGAGAATCTTGAACGGAGAGAGGGCTCATTGAAAAGAGTGCATCATCTCTGATTTCTGTGTAATATTCTCCATTTTGAAGTTAAGCATTAAATAGGAGCCACCCGCCTAATAATGACTCTGAAGTCGACAATATACTTAATATTAAGATTCAACGATAACTTGTAAAATCAACCATTTTCCTTATAAGGAAATATTCCAAAATCAATGACCAAGCAGCCATTGCTACTCGAATTATGGTTATATTCACTCCCTGACAATAGCGCTGGGATCAATGTCTAGTATCTGTTCGCCTAATCTCGAATGGTAATAGCAATATTAGCTGTTTTTTTTTATAACGAAACATAGGTTATTTGACCGTGCAGGGTGTGATACTCGAATTATAGTTATCTTCACTTCCTGACAATAGCGCTAGGATCAATGTGTAGTATCTGTTCACCTAATTTGAAATAGTGATGGTAAAATTAACTTTTTTTTATAAGGAATCATACCTTATTCGTACACAGAGTAGTGAGTGCTACTTGGTTTAAGCTTTTCTAAAATCCCTGATCATTAAATTGTAGTATATATTCTTCTCATATCTAATGGTAATAGTGATATTAGTCGTTTCCTTATAAGGAAATATTCAGTGTTCGTTTACCGAGCAGCCAGTGCTCTTATCGGTTTAAGTTTATAAAACGTTTCTACTAAAACTATTTTCCAGGAAAATAGTTTTCTGGGGTCTAGTAGCTATTATTTTATTGTTCTTTTTACTAGTAGAGTTTTCTTTAGGAAGTTAAGACTTTCATAGATAGAGAGACATGGGGATTGATAAATTTCTTATTGAAATGTGCTCACAAGTTCTCATGCTTTTATGAATCTATCCAAAAAGAACAACAACTAATAAAAATAAGAACGTACGTTCACTTGTAAATGGTAATATCTATACGATATCTACGTAAGCATAATAATATATTTTACTCTGCCCATATCTATCTATCAGCATAAAACATATTTTATTCTGTACTAATCTATGTATCTGTCTATCTAA
The DNA here is from genome assembly GCA_903632075.3 of Acanthosepion pharaonis. Lineage (NCBI taxonomy): Eukaryota > Metazoa > Mollusca > Cephalopoda > Sepiida > Sepiidae > Acanthosepion > Acanthosepion pharaonis. The sequence continues at coordinate 350,030 of CAHIKZ030001336.1, forward strand.
GAACAATAATATTTTTATATTATATCTATCTATCTATCTATCTATCTATCTAAGCCTAATAATATATTTTACACTGCCCTTATTTATCTCCCTATCTAAATCTGTTCATATATATCGATCACAGCATAATAATCTATCTATCTATCTATCTATCTATCTATCTATCTAAGCCTATAATATATTTTCACAGCATAATAATCTATCTATCTATCTATCTATCTATCTATCTATCTATCTATCTATCTATCTATCTAAGTCTATAACATATTTTCTCTGAACTAATCTATCTCTCTATCTAAATCTGTTCATATCTATCGATCAGAGCATAATAATATTTCTATTTATCTATCTATCTATCTATCTATTTGTTCATATTTATCTTTCTCAGTATAATAATATATTTTACTCTGCTCTTTTCGATCTATCTATCTATCTATCTATCTATCTATCTATCTGTTTGTTCATATTTATCTTTCTCAGTTTAATAATATATTTTACTCTGTTCTTTTCTTTCTATCTATCTATCTATCTATCTATCTATCTATCTATCTATCTATTTTGTATTTATTCCGAGTGTATATATATAGTCACAATTAGAGTTCTATATCGATCGCTCCTCTCGTTGAAATTGCGGAGACTCGTGTACAGTATAGCAATTAAAAAGAAATGAAAACATGAACGCAGGCGGCGGTCATTTGAGTCAGAATTTATTAATTTTACACAAGAATTGACCTAAATTATGGAACCTGATCAAACAGGGTTCAAAAGAGGGAAAGCGGAAGATTTGAAAGTTAGCAATAAATTTTAGGATATTAGTTCCACCGAATGCACAGTTTAATATCATCAGAGAAAAATCAAATCGAATGCTTTGATGAATTTCGGGTGTAAAGCGGCGATGAGCCTCCCAGCAACCGAGTCTAGTTCTGCTTTTCTTTCCTGAAACGAATCGAAGATGGTGAAATGTACATTTTTTTTTCTTTTTCAGCTAAGAGTCAAGAAGGATCAGTAATAATGCGAAAAGCATTTAGAAGAAATAATCGTCACAGAGACCTTGCCGTGGAGCAATGATTAGGAAGTTTGAGTCACAGACCATTACGGCTATAGAGAGTTCAATCAGTCAGTGCTCAATTAATCATAGTATCCATTAATCATTATCGCTTCCTTATGGCTTTTATGGAGTTCAGTCACGCCTTAAGAAGAGACCGGTCACAAGCGTTGCATGCCTGGTCTCCCGGGATCCCTCTGCCATGCATCACATCCTCATTTCACGAGGAAAGTACGGCCATCCTTGTGCTTTGATCCCTGTGAGAAAGCGGGTGTGGATGGGCTACGTTTGCCACCACCCTTCCATATACATGTGTGATTCTCCATATTAGAATGACATTGAATTATATTTGTCCTCGTGGGGATGCAAAGAATTGGAACTCCATTAATTTCAGTAAATATCAATAATCCCACATATTTAATAGGATGTCGTGAATGAATTCTTCAAGACTGCATGAGATATCCAATAAATTTAGTCGATATATGCAGGATTTTGTGAGTGGTAACATCATTTAGCATTTGATAAAGAACGAAACGATCGAATGTACTTGAACAAAATGAGAACACGGGCATAATATATACGTTATTCGGACTATTGTCCTCATCTTTTTTGCCATATTTATCACAACGTTTCGGCTGTTGTATGCTCCAGCCTTCTTCAGCTGGTTGGAATGTCAAACTGAACATTTTATTTCGCTCGCTGGCGTAGACTGTTCTAGTTCCACGTGCCATGTCTAATGCATGTCAGTTATCAGTTATCTCCTGGTAATTCCGCTCTCCAATTTTTCCCCTGCCTTAATCAGGTATCGAACTCACAAATCTTTGGGTCCTCTCACTGGATCTAACCAACTCATTTATCCACTGTGATATATGTCCTTAAGTACATCTGTGTATGAATTACTGGGACTCATAAACTTAAAGTCTTCAGCAAACATTTTTTCCCGTGCTCATATTGCAATTTTTGCTTTTATCATTGCGTAAAACGGCTGAAACGTTGTGATAAATATGGCAACAAAAATGAGGACAATAGTCCGAATAATGTAAACAGTCCACATAATACCTCATCTAGGAAATATAGACAGAAACGAACATAATATTTGAATACTTTATTTAGGACAAATATAATATGCCAATATTCATTGCATCTAGGAAATGACCTCTCTAATATTAATATAAGCCATCAAACATATACATTGGTAAAATTACTACAGCCCACTCAAGTTGGCTAACATGGCATAGATCAACCAATAGTGTCGTTTAATATCATTTAACACTACTAGATTTCTACTAATATCAGATAATATTGCAGAGAAAATATAGATATTATGCATGAAGTGTATATATAAATCACTACAAAAATAGCCAGTTTCTTTCAACACTTCCGGTGTCTTATCAAGTGATGACGTTGAATAGATAGATAGATATAGATATTTGTCGAATTTAAAAATGACTACAGGCGCTGAAAATCTTTTTAGATTCTAAATGCTACATTAAAATAACATAACTTTAAAGCTAAGAACTAGGCTATTAAATAAATTCACTTAACAAACGGATCTAGTTACATTATGACAGAACCGGCTTACATCCGTGGTAAGGTGACCGGAAATAATATCAACATTCAAAAGCCGTTTAACATTCTAAATGCCGTAACTTATGGATGGGACGTATAAATGAAAAAGCCTAATCCTTAATATGAAACCGTTGTTCGGCGATGATTAAAATTTCTTACCAATTATACGTTATCTTTTGCGCAGATTAAGGAAAGTATTAAACACTTTTTAAATTAAGGAGTTACAGCTGATGCACACACACACACACACACACGCGAACACACACACACACACACACACACACACATATATATATATATATATATATATATATATATATATATATATGCATATGAGAACGTGTGAGTGTGTATCGCGTGTCCGTGTTTGCGTATGTCCGTGGATGTGTTTGGCTGAAGACCAATAACTAATGACAAAATAGGAAATCGGTTAGATCTTTACGAATGCCGCAAAATACGCAAAAGTCAAATAAACTTTGAAAACGATTACAAAAATTAGAAGGATTAATTCTAAAAACAAACAAGCCGATAACAATAAAAGATAAACAGGATGAGTTAGAAACCTTCTTCTTTTATGTGTCTTGTCGCTTCACAACATAGGCGATCATAGCTCCTCACATCTTCCTTGCCTTTGTAGCTTTTAAAAAGTGTTGTCTTTCTCCCAAACCCTTTTCTTCATCTATTTACTCAAGCTTTTCAAATATGTTATACGCTGCTTCCCTCTGTCCCTCTTTCTCTCAATATGTCCTGGGAGTATCAGAATTTCTAAGCCATCCTTCCTCATTACGCACCCCATAAATTTCAGCTGCGTCTTCCTGATAAGTTGAAGTTTCATTTTAGTTTTCATTTTCTTCAAAACCGCGTCGTTCCTCACATGTGTGCACCGTGATATCAACATCTTTCTGTCGAACCACATTTCTGTTCCTTCAAGAATCTTCTTCGTCTTTGGGCAGGTTTTCTAGCATTTGCTGCCATAGAAGATGACAGATATCACGTAACACTTTACACCAAATTTAATTCAAAGAAAACAATCAGAAAAACAACGGAAAATGCCACGTACAGGCATGATAAACAAACGATCCTTAAAGAAATTTCGATGTTCAGTAACCGAAAGTTTCTGATAAAATTCTAAGTGTAAATGCCAACATACACTGCTCACATGGAGATCTCTTCAGCGTACTCAATGAAAAAGCGTAAAGTTTCGCAATGACTCATTGATATGTCGCCTCACCAGATGAAAGTAAATATGTTACATTAAGGTTAATGGCATTTATATTGATCTTTGTAGAATATCAGGTTGGTGCTAAAATGTATTTGATATTATGTACACTATTTACATTGTTCAGACTATCATCCTCATCTTTGCTGACATATTTATCACAACGTTTTGGCCATTGTATGCTCCGGCCTTCTTCAGGTGGTATGAATGCCGAACTGAATTCGCTCGCTGAGGTAGACTGTTCTAGTTCCACGTGCCATGTCTAATTAATGTCAGTTATCAGTTAATTCCTGTTTATTCCCTTCTCCAAGTTCTACACCTCCTTAATCAGGTATTGAACTCAAGGACACATGGCACAGTGGATAAAGGTGTTAGGTACAGTGACAGGTCCCAAAGAACGTGAGTTCAATACCTAGTTAGGGCGATGGAGAACTTGTAGAGAGGAATTAACAGGAGATAAATGATAACTGACATCCATTACACGTAGCACGTGGTACTAGAACAGTCTACCCCAGCGAGTGAAATAAAGGGTTCAGTTCGATATTCGAACCACTTGAAGAAGGACGGAACACACAACGGCCGAAACGTTGTGATAAATATGGCAAAAAGAATGAGGATGATAGTCCAAACAATTTAGTGTATTTTTTATACATTGAGCCAAAACTTTCTGACAGATCAACAAATCTTATTAAATTTATACAGTATGTAAAAAAAAATGGATTTAGCAGCAGAAAACTCATAAATATTGCTTATAATAATGTTAGTTTACCGTCATTACGAGTAAGATAGTACACCTTTAAGAAATATTTAATGACCCCAGGCATTAGCATTTTTATTATTAGTCAAGTGGTCCCCAACTGGCACCTTACTTTTTTCTAATCTCTCAAACATAGTTAGAACCTATGAACTGAAAACCTCACTTGATGGTATAAGTAGCTCAAGTATTTCTTGACGAGAGAATCCTCAGATCAGTAACTAAGATACGATTCAAAATGATTAGGAGATATGTTCAAAAGGAGAAGAAAAAACAGGAACAGATGAATGCTGGTTGTATAAAACCGCGTCAAGTTTTCAGAGATAAAAAGAAAGGGAATTAGAGTAGTACATCGTTTGAGTAGCAAAATATATATCTTGGCATCTCATCACAAGAAATGATACTTGCACTTCACTTTGCCAAAAATCTTTTGAGTGGAACCCTTCTTTCATGGACTATAAAAGGGGTATGAATTTTTAGATTGGTTTCCAGGTGTTACTATAAGGTACACATATCTTTATAAACGCGTACACTAACCGACATATGACTCCAGCTACAATTTCAAAGAAACCAGTATTTCTCAATCACTTACTAAATGTGGTGAAGTTATTGATTAGTATCATATTCAAGCACATGTAGAATCTCTTCAAAGAGCTAGAATTTTTGTGACAGAAAAAAGAAAACAAACAGTTCCTTTGAGTGTAGTTAATTAGTAAAAATATCTGCTTCCATTCTTACATTTTGATCAGCTCATTCTGATGTTTACTTGACAGTTTTTCTTTTTCAAAGAGCTCTTTAAAAAGCATCGGTCACTTTGTCCTATTCGTAGAGCTAAATCATCGAGACGAATGAGTGAAAAATGTCTTCTATGAATCATCAAGCATATGAGTTGCAGAAAGAAAACGTCAATTCTCATCAGATTTGACAAGCACATGACTCATGTCGACATTGAAATGTCTCATTTTGTGAACAGAAATTATATCTTTCCATTCCCTACCTCCCCTGTTTCTCCACAAGCTGAAAACACTCGATGTCAATATATTTGGAAAAGTGAGAATATTGTCCCTGCATCAAAATATTTATGATAAATAATACTGGAAAATGTATGACGATATATGAAATCCATTCAACTGTGACGGAATACGGGCCCTAAGTTGCTTTTTCTAAAAATATGAGAAAGGTTTTGGAATTTTTTCCTTAAAAAAATTAATAACATCACTATAGACTTATCGGCTCATCAACTATGATATATAGATCGGTCCTTCATTCGAGCAACCTAACAGACATGATGTCATTCAAGACTCTTCTTGAACCACGGTAAGTACAGCACTAAAATCTCTATTTAATCGGTTAGCTCACCTAATTGAATATTCACTTGCCATTACCGACGATAATTTTGACTTTCACAAGGACGTATATACTGATATTCAATTACGTGTAAGAATACATTGATTATGTACGATTAGTGATATACCTTGTAGATCAAGGTTATAAAGTATTCTCTAATATATCTATTAGCATGTAGATGATGCGAAGGGATTCCTGTCGTCATATGCAGTAGCCTTTTCCAATGGAGTTCAGTGTCTTGTCTCACATAAACCTTACAATATCATTATTCATGCCAAAAGGTTGGGATTTTGAATTTTTTATCTATTAGGTATCACTAATCATTTTCAGATTTTCTCCTTTGAAAGTTTTGACTTTTATTCAAAGTAAGACGCATTGCCAGTGCAGTAGAGTTCAGAATGAAGTAAATGTTGATATGTTGTTACTAACAAAAATGAAAAGAATGAAATTAGGGATGAGAGAAAAAAGAAATTTGAAAATGATTATGAACAAAAGAAAAGGTTAAGAATAAGCAAATGAATCCATAGAGGAAAAAACGTCTTGAATGGTATGTAGAGAACGTTAATGGTGAGTATTGGGTAAAGGGAGCATCTTGTCTGATGTATGATTTCTGTATACAACAGGGATTAACTTGTCAAATCAGCACCGTGAATAATTATTATTTGTACAGGAAAAGAACACAAATTAATAATTACCTCTTTACTGGTTAATATATTCTAATGATATTTCTAATAATCTCTTTCCTTTTTATTGGGGAAGGTTTCAATAATATTATAGTCATTAATGTTATATTGTGTTTTCCGTATTCCACATTAATAAAATGTATTAGTGAGAACATCTGTATGATTTTATTTGTTTTCTCCTATGGCCAGATTATTTTAACGATATTACAATTTATTAATTTATTAGAATGTAAATTTTTATTCAAATACATATTCTATTATTGCTAATATTTCTTTTGTTTATATTATATTCCTTCACTGTAAAAGTCTGTTTCTCAAAGATGTATTAACAACCAGTTTCCTAGTCTGTTTTATCTAAGTTATGTTGATATACTTTTTCTGAAGATAGACTTTATCATTTGATAAAATAAACTAATGATTTAAATTTAAACTATCCATCAGGAAATATTTTCTATAACAAATTTTGAGAAAATGTGTGTTGATAAATTATATTAGTCATCTCTTCATTAAAGTTATTGTGGATAAAAATATTTTCTACAGGCCTCGATTTCCGATTGTATTTCAGATGTTGGAGTTAGAAAAGTTGTATTTCAGATGTTGGAATCAAAAAAAATTTGTATTTCAGATGTTGGAGTCAAACGTTATATTTCTGATGTTGGAGTCAATATCCCATGCATCTTTTCCTTGGATTTTATACTATTGATTTTTTTGTTAAGCAACAACAAACCTGTTTAGTACCGAGATGTGTGACAACTTTTTTTTTATATTAGGTGCTGTAAAACTAGGATGTGCTGGTGGTGTAATGAATAACGGCTGAGAATTGCTAATCACAGAGCTGAGACCCCATTCCAGTTGGTTTCCTTATAGCCACTTCCGAGCAAATACTTTTGGGAAGGGCATCAATCAACCACTTTTCTTCCCAGCAATGGGTCAATTAGTTGAATTTGCATTATTTTGTCATTATAATCATAAAAATATTAAATAACCTATAAAAAGTTGATATAATGCAAAAAAAAAAAAAATGAACAAACCAATCAATGAAAATATTGAACGATTTTCATTAGAAGAAACAACAGAAATCTATAATTTATGCCACTGAAAAAAATTGTAAAGAATATATTTGCATTTTCAGAAACAAGACTAGGAAATTGATGTCTAATTGTAATACTACCAGCAACACATCATTTTACATTTAATGTCTTGAGGAAATTAATTTCGTACCACATGCAGAGTTTTTTTTAATCTATCAACAGTGTTTGAATATTCCACAGTCTATCTGCATCGATGATAAATTTGTTTAAAATTGAAAACCCAAAATCAGATCGTTCAGTTGTATTCCAGGAAGTTAACTTTATTTAAAAATGTATTAATCATTGAAAATCGTTTATCGCAAGTCGATATATTATAATAAATATTAAAAATAATAAACGGCATTAATACGCTGAAAAGTTTTTAATGTTAAAGAGAAAGCAAATAGGGTGTAATTCAAAAACATGAAGAAATTTAAAGCCTTCAGATTTTGTGAAAAGAATAAAAGGAAGAATAAAGTGTGAAAAAACATAAATTATTTTAAGAGTATATTAATTTAAAAGGAAAGGCTCATATAAAAATTCATTGCGGATAACATATCACATCTGGATGATAATACAAAAGACGAAGCTAAATATTCTTTACAAAACCTGAGCGCACAGGTATATTTAAGAATCGCAGAAGAGATCAGAGCGATTTTTTTTATTGAAGAGAAAATTGAAAAGTTTTACTTTCTTTAAAGGAAAACAGGATTGACAGAGGAATATTTGCGGTGATCAAATTGAAAATAAAAGAAGGGATGAAAGTCTGGAAAAAATAATTAAAACTAATTAAATTAAACAGAATTTCGAATGCAATTCGGCAATCAGGAAGAGTGGTGAATGGAATGAAAGGATTGCCAACGAAAAAATATAGACCAGAAAAAAGAATTGATTGAACATGAAGCTAATGGCGGGTGTGACGTTGTGTGGTTTATTAGAGTTAATGATAATGGGAAAGCTAGAAGCATAGGAAAAAGACGAAAACGTGTACATTTAATAGATAGCTTAGAAAATGTGGCTTGAAATAATACAACAAATAAGAAACGAAAAGGAATCAGATGAATTAAAAAAAAGACAAGAGATATTATTTATAGCATTGTAAAATTTATTTGCAGAATACTGATGTGTAAAATAAAACAATTTTACATTTCGAAAATCAGGATTATATTAAATGGGTTTTCGGTGATTAGGCTAAAAACATTCCACAGTGAGAGAAGGATTTAGCTTGTAAAAAAGTTCGTTGTTATTGTCACACACACATAATGACAAACTGGACAAACTGGAAAGGTTTTTTTAGGACGCGTTTCATCCGTTGGGATTTTTTATTTTACGCATGAAAGGAGTCAAAACATTTCCTCCATTTTGTCGAAAGATAAATTTATATATTTAATTAATTCATTGAGTCTGATAGAAACCGCAACAGAATGCAGAAAGCACTGGTCAGCCGTTTCGTCCTACATTTGGGACTCATCAGCAGTGCGCATCCACTACCGAGAATTAAAACCCTGGCAGTTAGGTTGGCAAGCAAGAATCATACCAACTGTTCCAATAGGTCTCGGTGAAAAAGAGGTTGCAAATCAGACTCAATATAGCACCGCTCGCTCACATATTCCGTGTTGGAACTCAACTGACTTCTCTGTAACCATAGGACTGTGTCCCCTGGGGCATATATATATATATAGCCAGAACTCCCCAAATCTTCAGAGACAGATGCGACTTATGTTTAAAGGAGAAAATCTTCATGATCAAACATAAAGATCCAGACATACTACTAAATAGACACAATGAACTAGTTTTTAAATGCCGGCACAAAAACAACCTAAACCTAAGCAAGTACATTGAGAAATAATCATATAGGAAGAGCAATTTTGAATGTTTTATATTCCCTTCGTTTTTAGAAATATTACTATGCAGACATGAACGCTAACACATAACTATATGTATACAACTATGGTAATGTATTTGAACACTGAGACACCTGTTGATATGTACATGTATATGTTTTTATATTGAAAAAGAAGCATACCAGGGTTTTTTTTGTGGGTGTGGAGGTGTACAATTAGTTAGGTACCTATATGTTTTGACATAAATATGAAAGAGCGGGTAACATTATATGTGTAAAGCTATGCATATTGTAATTAAACACTGAGATAGTCTTCGAACGCAGGCATAAGTGGATGCACGGGTGGACATGAGGAAAGGGACAAGTACGTGTGTAGATATGTGTAAGTGCAAATTAACGCATATGTGGATATGTAGATATGCTGCATATTACGTATGTATA
>CAHIKZ030001336.1:362500-412500 GCA_903632075.3 Acanthosepion pharaonis
TACTATTTTGAAATACTGAATTCTGCAAATATTCAAAAAACAATAACTTTGGGACAATGTCTGGTCTATTTTATCCGTTATATTTGTCCAAGTTTTACATCTTCGTGAGAAATGGAATCACTTATAAAAATCTAGAAAACTTCAATTTTATAATTAAAAGTACATTTGTTACGCGGATTACATCAGATAATCATATTTAATTTTTCTAATTATTGTTTATCTGATACTGACAAAATGGTCTTATCCAGGGGTTTAGATTTTTGTATCCTACTTAAGAATATGGATAAGGTTGAAACATTCAGCGAATTTGAAATGTTATAATGCTAATTGAAACAACTAAAGAAAAAAAAATGCCCACTTCCATTGAGTATATAGGTTACCTTAACGTCCGCCCAAATCATCTGGCCTATAGATTCGTGAATTCCCTCATGGAGTTTAATAAATTCCTGTGGCAGAAGAGCCATTATCAGACTGCCAAAATATTAAAATCATGGACAGATATTTACATTACTATACCTGATAAAGACTTAAGTGTTGTTATTCTTAATTACTTTGACTATGTTGCCAAAATGTCTACTATATTATATGATATCAACAAATTACAGAAGTTAGGTGATATCTAGATTGATGACACGCTGAAAAACGGAAAATAAGATTAAATAAAGGCTTCTTGAATTTCACAAAACAAAATTATAGAATTTGTCCTGTAGTTTCACAGTGTCCTAGGATGCATGGTTTGCGTAAAATCCATAAACCGAATACTTTACTCAGACCTATTTTGTCCATGTTTGGTTCTGCCTAGCATGAATTGGCAAGGTGGCAAAATTCTCAACCCTGTTTTCAAGAATTCTTACGGACTCTTTTCATTTTGTTTCATATATACGTAAATTACATAGTTCTACTGACACCGAATATCTTGTGTCATTTGATATTTCTAATCTCTTAACCAGATGAACCTATTAATATTTGTGGCATCTATTTATATCTAGGCCACTGAAAACCTCCAAACTTGAGAAAGTTTTTGTTGAACTGGTGGAAAAATCTGTTATTCAATTTCAATCATGTTTTGTACCGACAGATCGATGATTAGTCCTCTATGACGTCTTTTGGCTAATAATCCTGTATGTTTTCAGGAAAAAGAAATACTGTTAGGTCTTCTACATCCCACGGCAAGGCGAATAGTTTTCTTCAACATTTGGTCAGTCTCCACCCTAGCTTGGAATTTACGATGGAAGGGGAAATAATGTGTTGCCTTTATTAGGCGTTTTACTCGAGAAAGCTTCTACATCTCTCGTCACCACCGTATAGAGAAAACCCACTTTACAGGCTTATATCTTAGTTGGAATTCCATTGCTCCTATATCGAGGAAAATTAACATTATCAAAACTTTTACCCAAGATGCACTGATGATATGCTCGGAATGTAAATTGGATGCAGAACTCTAGCAAATCACAGACATTTTTTTTTTGAAAATGGCTACCCTGAAAGTGTTGTTCTGAGTAACAATAAACTTAAAATTTCAAGTTTAATTATATTAAATCCTTTCGTCCTCTTAAGTGTCCTGTTTATATCAAACTACCGTCAATTGGATCTTGTAGTCAATATTTTTAGCGATATATTTCATCGTTCATAATGCACTGTTTTAATTCTATTATAGTATATACCAGGCTCTCTAATAAAACTGCGTTCCACTCTATCGATAAAGACGTTTTTCCTACAATCCAATAAATTTTAGTTAGTTATCGCTATAAATGTCAGTGAGATGATGACTATGTAGGCAAAAAAAAAAAAAAAAAAAAACATAGGTGAGGATTGCTCAATAAAGTGGCTGGTGCTATTGGTAGGCATAGACCAAGAACATCATCCGGGCATTGGTGAACACTTTTTAAATATAGATGCTAGTAGGAACAATTATTCAGAAATGTTCTTCTCTGTTCTGCAGAGAACCTAAACAAAACATCATCTGAATATCTTAGATCCTTCAGAGTTTGTCTATATTTCTGAGATGAGGTATTATGTACAGTATTTACATTAGTCGGACTATTGTCCTCATCTTTGTCGCCATATTTGTCACAACGTTTCGGCCGTTGTACGCTCCGGCCTTCTTCAGGTGGTTGGAATTTCGAACTGAACCCTTTATTTCGATCGCTGGGGTAGACTGTTCTAATTCCACGTGCCATGTTTGATGGATGTCAGTTATCAGTTATCTCCTGCTAATTTTCCCTCTGAAAGTTCTCCACTGCCTTAACCAGGAATTGAACTCACCTTCTTTGGGTCTGTCACTGGATCTAACCAACGCCTTTATCCACTGTGCCATGTGTCCTTGAGGTATGAACTTCTGAGTATTATAAACCTAATGTTTTCAGCATCATTTTTACCAGTGCTCATATTGCAATTTTTTGCTGTTATCATATGCGTTGCTGTTATCATTGCATGTCTTTACCAGAGTTCATATTGCAACTTTGTTATCATTGCTTTTCTCTGGCACTCCTTATTACTGGTTCCCATATTGTATTTATTTTTCTTATCGGCTCAGGAAATTTTGTGGCCTAGCATATGTGCTGATTCCTTAAGTTTACGAATTTTCCAATGGTGTTCCCTGTCTATGATCTCAACATGATCCCACAGGGGGCGGTGATCTCCCTTCTCTCTCCATATGTGGTCAGCCACGCCTGATTTTTCTACTTCCCCTCGCGATACAGCTTTCTGGTGTTCTTGAAGCCTTACCTTGAGGGGGCGGCCTGTCTCTCCTTTATATTCCTTTCCGCAGCTGCATGGGATAGCATACACACAGTCTTTAGTCTTGTTCCTCTCTATGGGAGGTCTCACTCCGAAACGTTGTGACAAATATGGCGACAAAGATGAGGACAATAGTCCGACTAATGTAAATACTGTATCTTAGATCCTGTTGTTATTAACGCGCATCGTCGGACTGTGTGTAGACAGACGCTCAAACACAAATTGCAACAGTTTGTGGAGTCAATGATTCAATTTGGTGGACGAAAACGAACCTATCCCCGCTACTCTTGTGATCTTTTAAGATCATATTTAAAGAACGTTCCATTGACTCGTATTTTAATACAAACGACTGACTTATGACAAAGTGTCTGTCAAAAGACAAGTTAGATTATATTTATTTTATTTGATTTTGATCGTTAAATATTAAATTGAAAGTATGATCTTATTTTAAACATTTTTTATCAAGGTGTGGTACTAAAATCTATAATCTATTTGCATATATAATTTACAATTATTCTTACTCAATAGACTCTTGAATAATTAGAAATATAAATGTTACCACCTACCCAATAATCGCAGAATAATACAATACTTATAATGATACATTGGCCAGCATATATAAATAGTCCATCCAACACTCATGACTTGAAGACTGAGTTCAAATATGGAAATATGTTGACCTCAGTCCATTTATATATATATATATATATATATATATATATATATATATATATATATATATATATATATATATATAGCTATCCACTAGTATTCGAGGATATATATATATACGTTATATATATATATATGCGCTATATATATATATATTTATATATTATATATATATACATATATGCGTTATATATATATATATATATATATATATATACATATATATATATACAGACGCGTAATATATCTATATCTATAATTCTCACAATTAGTGTGTATGTATGTGTGTGTGATCGGATTTTGTTTATGCTTTTCTACAGTTTTCATCTGTTTTCGATTATTTTTTTAGTTTGATGGATAATTCTTCCGTGCGTTTGTGTACAAATTGTTGGCGACAATATCTCTCCGCTACTTACTGTCCATTATAACTCTCAGCAGGTGTTACTATTTACTATATATATCTTCCATAAATCTTTAATAAAAATAAATACTTCAAATTATTACAATAATATTATCTATATCTATAATTCTCAAATTGTGTGTATATATGTGTGTGTGAGCGGATGTTGTTGATGTTTTTGAGGTCAAAATACACATTCCTCTTCTCTTGGCCAAGATTTCAATCTATCTCAAGTGAGGTTACCTTTTCCGTTGAATAAAGCCTACTACTACAGTATAAAGGCGTTGCTTTCATTTTCGTTTATAACCGTTACCAATTTAATCATTTTATTGTCCTGCCAGTTTTTTGTATTGCATTACTAATAAGTAAGCTTGATTTATTATTACTTAACATTTATTTTTCCAAACTTTGTTAAAGTTATTAGTGCTTATTGATCCCTGTAGCTTTACAGCCTTCCCTTCTGGTATTTGCCCACGCATTCCATTTGGCAATTCAATCTTGCTTAAGACATGCTACCAAAGAAAAATCTTGCCCTGGTCGCAAAACCGCTGCCGCCAGGTCTGCCATGCGAATAAGGGACAACGATCGTCTTTATAAAGTTCAGTTTGCCTGCCTCAAAATGTCTCTCGTAATGCTTCAAACACAGCCACTGAGTCCGAAGATCAACATAGTCATAAGCTTTTCAAAAGAGCATACCTGAACGGCTGAAAATGATGATCAAGGGACTCAACGGGCGAGGAGAAACGCTTCTTTAATTCCTGCTGTGCGTGATGCTGAAACAAGATTGAGAACGCAAAAAACCTTTTTCAGGGCCACCCCACCATTCAAATTGTTATCCGTCCATTTTGGGATGTGCCTCAGTTGCACACTATTGTTGTTACTAATATTGATTTTCATTTAGACTTACTTTACAATTAAACTGTTCCAGCTGAACGGTAACAATTTCCAGCAATGAAATACCCTGTCGAAAACATTTATAATGCTGGTATATAATATATATATATATATATATATATATATATATATATATATATATATATATATATATATATGTATTATAATAAAAGAAAGAACATTAAGATATATAATCCGGTGTTCTTATTGATATTTTTATTTTTTACAAAACAGTGCTCATTTAATTATATAGAGCATAAATATTATAAATTAAATGATTTAGAATATGGTTCGTTCGCTACACAGGAATTACCATGTTTCAAAACAGAAGCTAAAATTTTTTGAATCAATTATATAATTAAATTGAAAGCATTATTTCTGTTTCATCTTCAAGCGATAATCTTTTAATTTAATTATATAATTAATTTAAAAAAAAAATAGCTTTGGCTTTTGAAACATGTTAATTCCTGTATATATATATATATATATATATATATATATATATATATATATATATATATATATATATATATATACCGTATATTTCAGCAACATATTTTCATTAAGTCTTGTTTCGTCAAATGATTTAGACATGCTCTGTCTACTTATTCTCCATAGAATATTTTTTTACTCGCGAATGAGCTTTTGTGTGGTTATTGAAAGACGAGATGTAAACGCCGTGTTCATATTGTATTTATTCCGAGTACATTCGACATAGCATAATGTCATCATTAGGGTATTGTTAATTATAGGATAAGTATTCCAGTGATCTTGGTTATGGAAGACAAAATCTCCTGATTCATGCTGTGGTTAGCCAGCACTGTTTAACGGGAGGTAACAAGGCATTGTTAAGGCAGGTTTTCCGAAAAGAGTAGTCGAAATTAGAGGAAATAAATATTAGTACGAACACTGTATTTTAGCGACTATCTATTGTACACATTTTACAATGTTTGTGAAGTAATTTTTTTTTATAAATAGTTTCAAGGATTTTTAGTTTATATTTATTCTTTTCTTGGAAAAAGTATGGAGGTGTTTTCAACTAGGATTTTCCTGAATTACGAATGTGGATCTGTATGCCGTCGTAAATGTTTAGAAATGGTGGCAGTGTTATTCAAATGAAGCCTACGTGAAAGTGTTGTCGTGTGTCCAATATAGATGTTATTTTTATTGTCGGAGATACAATCTCCCAGAGGACATTCAAATTCATAAACAATGTTAGTTTTCTGCTTCACGTTAGTGGGCGGGAAGAGTCGTTACGGGTGATTTTATTATATAAATTGGATTTGTTTAGTATATAATTAATTTATTTTTTTTTACTAGTATCTCTGGTGGATGTATTGTTTTTTTTTTATTAATTTTTTAAAAGATATTTTCTTATTTTTATAGTTAGCCTTCATTTGTTTGCGATAGAGGAGTTTGATATGTTTAGGGTTAATTGAGGGAGTAATATGTTCTATTTGTTTGGTATCGAGATCTGCGATGGGTCATCTTATTTGTTCATCGATGAAAAGAATAAACACAAACTGAAATCCAAGGTTTAAAATTAGGATGTAAATTCTAAATATTTTACTAACCATGAACATTTAAAATTACGTTTAATGAAATAAGGTCTCAATGCATAATCATTAAATGATTATAAAGCTTGAAATTTTTATTTACCTTTTATATTAAATGTAATGAAAAAAAAAACCCAGCCCAGTCAACATATTTCCACGAGCCGCATATTAAAATCAAAGAGCCGCATATAGTTCCCCACCAAAGGTTTGGCCATCCCTGTTATATATGATGGAAGGGAGCATGCTTCACCGTGAAAAACGTAGTAACCGGTCAAGGCTCGTTAATGATGGTGACTATTTGCATCAGGTTAGTATTATCCCTCATGTGAGACTAGAGACACGGATACGAATCAAATTAGACGCTTCTTTGATTCTAGAAAACCAAAAATATTTTATGTTACATGATTTTCTACAGAATGCGTTGAACATTGTATTATAAAGAGAAAATAATTGCATAAAGAAAAAAGAATAATGAAATAACGAAGCGCTTCTCTCCATCTCTTCTCGCAACTGCCGTAGCATCCATTGAGGACAACAATACTATGCCATACTGCTTTGAGTTTACGCGGCACGAAAATATTTAAGGCATGAATTTGCTGGTCTAATACTCCATCGGTTTTATGCCCAGTTTTTGCCTAGAGGACCTGGTGTTCCCAAGCTATATGCCGTCTTACTGCTCGACACTGCTTAACGTCGCTCATCAAAGGAGAACAGGTGATTTAGCGCGATTTGACCGTAATCTTGTTTCCACACAAGAACAAAGGAAAAAAAAACTACCTTAAGTACTAGAAAGAACGATAAAACTTAAACGACTTGAGAAACTTATTTTCGAGAAAACCTGATTGAAGAGAAAGATTTTATAAACTTCAACCAACAGTAACTCTATCTGTTAATCAATGTAAACGGTTAATCTCACCATTAATATTTTGCGGGTGTTTAAATGCAAACAAAATATGCTAGGAATTAGGCCTCTGCTTTTGTTAAGGATACTCTTTGGAGATGTCACTACATTGAGTCTATATCACAAATCTAAATAACAATCACTTGCATGAAGGTGGTAACCATTCCCATGAGTGAACATTACAAATTCCAATGTAGTCTGATCTCCTGTGAGACACACAAGCCCCAACTGGAGATGGTAATGAAGGGTTTGTAGCGCATATATATAGGAATCTGATAAGACACATTGTTCCAAAAGATCGTATTGATATTCTTGTCTCTACTTTTCCTCTGATCTGTTCTGGAGAGAACTCTCATTCTTCTATTGCTTTGTCGAATTTAGAGAGCATTTCTATTGCGTGGCGGTCTAGAAGCTACTCTATGGCAGTAGGATTGCTACATTTCACACGTCTCATAACAGCGAAACACGTCCAACCCACCGGTTTTAATATTCGCGGCAATAAGTTGAAATAAGCATGCCGCTTCTGGAAGACTCATTATTTAACATTTTCAAATTGTTTATTTGACCGTCCTGGGTATGACGATAAACTATATCCGTGTCCCGAGTAAGACGATAAACTAAGTTCAACAGCAAGGCCTCTGATCGGAAGGTTCTGAGGAGCGTGGAATCACCTCTGAATTGTTGGTGTTCCCAGGTCCACCCTGACTCGGGGTGGTAGCCCACGTTAGAGTCCCAGTTATAGGCAAATAGTTAACCCCTAAACTTGGATCAAAGAACTATGAAAGTGAAAAAATTGTTTTAATACCTGAAATGCTTTGTAAAAAAATTATTAGTAGTAATAAATTTATTACCAGCAATACTTTTTTGAAAAAACAAATATTACCAGATATACATTTTTGGAAAAAAATATTACCATAAACAGATTTTTTGAAGGGAAAATATTATTAGTAATACATATTTGAAAAAAAAAAAAAATTACCAACAATAAAAATGGTTGCTGAAACATTAGGTTTATTATACCCAGAAATTCATAACCAGATGTCCTCAAGGACACATGGCACAGTGGATAAAGGCGTTGATTAGATCCAGGACCCAAAGTGTGTGAGTTCAATACCCGGTTAAGGCAGTGAGAGAACTTTCAAAGGGAAATTAACTGATAACTGACATGCATTAGACATGGCACATGGAACTAGAAAAGTCTACCACAGTGAGCATTCCAACCACCTGAAGAATGCCGGAGCGTACAATGGCCGAAACGTTGTGATAAATATGGCGACAAAGATGAGGACAATAGTCCGAATAATGTAAATAATAAAAATTTTGTCGGTATTGATATGCCGTAAACCAAACCAAACCAAACCAAAAGCTCTATTTGAATAAAAGTAGTATGTATGCATGAAGAATTCTGACACTGAACTAGTTTAGACTCTCAATATTATTATCGGATCATTTGACATCAAATAAATTTGTGAAAGAGACGTCGCACTAGTATCAATGTCACTCCATGGGAAATTAATTAGAGAATCTACTAAGCTCTACTTTTAAAATTCCATGTCTTGCCATAATTGTTTTCTTATTAAAGAAAATTGAGAGTTGACCTGCTCTTAGATTGCCTACAATTCAAAGCTAGAAAGACAATCATACACTATTATATAACCCAGAAGCTGGCAGAGTAATAGAATGGTTCAAACATTTACAACGATCATTGTTTCGAAATAAACACACCTAAATTACCATATATACAAATTTGTATATATGAAGAATCGTTTTGGAGGTAATTGAAAAAAGTTTTCTTATGACACGTATTGTCGTTTAGGACTTCATCGGACAAGGGTTGTTTACACTGATGTTTACACATGCGCACAAACAAGAAACGCTGGGAAGTTGAAAACTAAGAGATTTTAATGTGCTTTGGATATATAATCCAGCCAATTTCATTTACATATTTTTATTTTTGTTTCCATCATATTTGCTATTAAATAACCCACATTGTAATTACAGAATGTCTGCCAATAATAAAGAACTATTGTGAAAATCTGTGAAACCGACTAAAGCATTTTCTGAATATTTTCTTCTTAGCGAATATAATTTGAAGTACGCTATACATATATAATAAAACACATATCTCGTAATCTTTGTGATTGCTACGAGTTATTTTCAATATATATATATATATATATATATATATATATATATATATATATATATATATATATATATATGCGTGTGTATGTGTCTTTGTGTGCGTGTGTGTGTGTTTTTTTGGTGGGTGTGTAAAATTCTCAGAATTAATCTGTAGAAAAAAGAATACGTATAAATGAAAAAAGACAATTCGAAAACTTTACTTTGTTTTAGCCGAATCTTCCCTCGAAAATTAAATCTGGTATAAATATACGTTTCTATTTAAAAGCATTAAGAATTTGCAGCCACCAATATTTCCTTAAATAAGAAACGTGCATAGAAAACAGATTCAAAATCTACAATATTCATGTCACTTAATCCACAACGCAAGAAAGGCATACAAAATATACAACAACAAGAATAATATCATCCACAACAATAAATTATATAAGAACATATTATTAATGCTACCGACCAATTCCGTTATGTCCATCATACATTACAATCTAACCTATCTAAAAAGCATTTAAACAATTCCAACTATTTCCAAAAGCATTATGGATATAATCTGACCTAAAACCCCCATTAAAACAATATTTCAGAAGCAGGCATATATAAAACAAACTGCCAAAACAGTTCCTCACAATACATTGTAGCAACATGCAAATATTTTTTAAAAATACATCGAAATAAATTCAACCACAATTGTGATTTTAATAATGTTACACTCGTAAAAATAGTATTATTCACTCAGAAGGAAAATCAACGAGAGTGTCGACATTTAATTTTATCTAAATATTAATTTACGTCCCGTTTTTTTTTTCCCAATCCCACCTTTCCTAAGAGAATCACCACTCTCCCAAGCCAACATGCACAACAAACATATCTAGAAATGAAAAGGAAAACCACTGCATCCGTCTTCACAACAATCCAAACAATATTTCTATATATGAAATATTATATCCAAACATAAAAATTAAATGGCATAATTTTCAGTTGTTACAGTGAATATATATATGAGCGCTTCTAAATTGTTCTGGTAATTAACATTGTGTTTTTTTTTCTTCATAGGCACTAATAAATTCATTTAGTTTTCCGCCTTGAAAAAGTCCGCAGTGGAATAAACCAATTG
This sequence comes from Acanthosepion pharaonis, assembly GCA_903632075.3. NCBI lineage: Eukaryota > Metazoa > Mollusca > Cephalopoda > Sepiida > Sepiidae > Acanthosepion > Acanthosepion pharaonis. The sequence continues at coordinate 372,916 of CAHIKZ030001336.1, forward strand.
GCTTAATATACGTACAGTTTTCCTATTATTTTTTCTCTATACATATAAATACGCACACGCATATACATACACAGACACACGCACACACAGACACACAGACACACACACACACACATATATATATATATATATATATATATATACAAGTATTGGATTGGTGTATATGGAATAAATTCCAATAACCAAAATACTACTCTTAAAAGAGTGCTCAATAAAGAGTAGACCAACTATAATTTATTCGAAAATTATGACATAAATATTTTATAAAATCACTACAAAAATAACCATTTTATTTAAACCTTTCTGGCATCTTATCAAGTGATGGTGTTGGATGTAGAATAAAAGTTTTGATAATACACCAGAAGTGTCGAAACAAAATGTCTATTTTTGTAGTGATTTTAAAATATATTTATGTTAAGATTTTCAAATAAATTATATATATATATATATATATATATATATATATATATATATATATATATATATATAAATATTACTTCAAATTTTATTATTATGTGAAACGTTGTATTGAAGTCTATTAATTCTTTAGAAATATATATATATATATATATATATATATATATATATATATATATATATATATATATATATATCGGAGATCCAGTTCGAATTACAGTCGTATCCAATACATTCCTTACTTGCTAATACCCATGGGAAAGGTATTAACCCTCTTCTTTTCTCCCCAGCGTTTTTTTAATAGCAGAACAGACTGGGTTCTATAGCCTTGGATGGCAACTCGTGTAGGAGAAGGAAAACTCTGAATTCAAAACCTGCGGAAGATCGTTTATATATATATCAGCTTCTGTGTATGCACTGGAGCATTATATGCGTTTACGTATATTTTGTATGTGTGCGTACGAATGCATGCCACGAAAAGAGTATGTTCGAATATGTATATGCGCATATACGGGAAGTATTGTATATTACTCACGCACATTGCATTTTTGAGCGATTATTATAAATTCGTAATGTCATTCGTTTTATCATTACAACTCAAGAGAGCCTCATAAACTTGTTTCCGTTGGATATTCTCATTAATCACGTTCCATTTTACACGCCTTCCGTATTTTTGCTGCTCATTTCACGGAACTGCTGCTCCTAAAAGACACGATCCTCTCTATTAATCATTTCACGTACGGTGAGTTATCCTTTCGGACCCCGCATGTTTACTTTTTCAATAGACTTCAGTATTCCTTGTGTGCCTATTAAGCGTTCATATGTTGCGAATTTATAGAAAGTATACACGAGTCGCCTAAAAGTGGCCCAATTTAGTTTACAGTAAACTAATAATCATTACTAGCACATCAATAATAAATTGGCTTTTAGGTTTCTGGATATATCTCTGACTAACGCTCTGCATGGGGGCCATTAATTGGATTTTTTAAACTAAAGTTGATCCAATAAAATATTTAAAGGTATATGAATATTGACGATTAATTTTTTGGCTTTAGATTTCGTATTAATTTTACTGCAAATACACTTAATTTATTTATTTTTTTAATTCTAAACAATAATATTCATTCAGTACCACGCGAATCGCTTGTGAATTGCTGGGAAATATGTCGACGTTATGAAAATTGTTTTAATTTCGCTGATAACATATTTATTACGCTCAGTTTCATATAGTCCAGACCGACGAGTGGCAGTGATTCCTAGGAGGAAAATCATATTCTACAAACTTTTCAAGTTGGGATGTCTTGCATGATGACTTGGAAATCAGCATTTATTTTATTTTATTTTATTTATTTCTTTTTTGAGTAGGTACCTCCAACAACTTTACTCTACAATGATCAAAATTTGATAAAAAGAAAATTTATCAAAATGCTCAGGTTAATATTGAGAGGAAAGTCTTTTTTTTGGATAAAAATCTTGTTTTTCTTGCGTTAGCCGATGGAGTAAATATTCACATAGGTAATTTTAGCATCTTTTCTTGGCATTAAAACATTGTTTTCGAAAAACTTGCAAAAATCAAATAATTGTCGGATTTTAATTAAATTCTCAGGACTTATTCATAAAAGAATGATTTTTTTAATTTTTTGATTTTAATAACTCTTGGTAAAATTATTTTTTACATCTCTTTCCCTCACTTAAGTAACTTTATGTAATTTCGGGAAATCAAAATTTTATTCTCTTCATATTTATATTAGTTAAAGGCAGGACTCCTTGGAGAATATAAATCATCAATTTGTTAAACAGAAAACCATTTACCAAAAATCGGCTCTAAATCATAAAATAAAATATGTAATAATAACTGGCTTATTTAATTAGAAAATATTTTTATTGCTTTTATAAATAAAGACATTTAAGACAAAAATTGTCGATGAATAATGAATTTTTACAAGAACTGTTCTTATTTTTTTTATAATTTCTATTTAGAAAAGTATATTAAATTTTAAATCTTTTAAAATTTTGTATTAATTTCAGTAGTCTAGAGGATAATGTTAAGAGAAATTTATATTTATCAAACCTATATTGAAAAGTTGACGCCAAATCAGCAGACATCAATGTTGTTTTTAAAACTGAATTTTTTATATGTATAAATGTGCCAATTATCTATGTACGAAATTAAGAGCGTTAAGCATAATAAATTTACAACCCAAAATATTAAATATTCAATAAACATTAAATTGCGGAAAATGTTTTCTAAAATTTTTAAGATTACTAGGTACTTAAAATTATACATAGCAACCGTACACGTTAGCACAGTTAGTTTTTTTAACGACTAAAGGATACATCGAACAATATTCGATACATATGAAGCTGTCATGAAGTTGTCATACCCGCGAACGCCATAAATATACAACTACTGTTGAGTTAAAAATGCATTTATGTGATATTTTAAAATTAAATTAAATAATCGTTATTTCAAATGAGATTAATTATAATTTAAATCAGTTAATATTCCTCAAATAAAGTTTCAGATGAGTATATTATATTTCTGTAATTTTTTTTAATAAAGAGAATTATATTGCGATGAAAGATGACTAAACAAGTACACTAATAAGCTTTATATCAAATAAAAACTCCTTCCAATCAAATTAAATTAATTTCAAATTTGTTTTTGAAATTCAGTAAAATATTTTGCTTATTGGAAATATTAAATCTAAATCTATTAGCTAGAAATTAAAACTAAAATAAAAGCTTTATGAAAGGTTTTCCATTTTTAAAAAAAAATCATTTAAATCTTAGGTTTATTTTCTTAAATTTTATTTTTTATTTTTTGCGAGGTTTATCTTGTTTAGATCGATCACGTACCCCGGACACAATTATGGATTAACACAATTCTATCAACTACAAAGCAAGTGATTTATTTTTTGCTACATCTTAATAAGTTTTAAATAGCTAAACAGAAGTAATTGACAGCAGAGAGCTTTGTTATGTCTGTCTTTCAAGTGGAACTTCTCTTAGGAATGAAGATTTCATTTTTCTAGTAAGGGTTACGTACACTCAGATACATTCTGATAATGTAGGAAAATTTTAATTTTAGCGTTCCTTTAAATCGCGTTTTAATAACCTGATGGCTATGTTTGATAAACGAGGCATTTCTATATTTATTATATACTGCTGTCCCAAAAATATTTAATCGGCATTTATATATGACTTCTCTTATAGTACGTGTTTTGTTATTATCAGAAGAGACATCTATTTTTGTGTTATATGTAAAACAAATCGTCAAAAGATTAAAAATTATTTCCTGTCAAAATAGTGTGTATGGGCGAGATCCTGATTGCGAGAAATATTTGTTATTCATTCACGGGAATAAATTATAATAATTAATCCTGAAGACCTCAACGGCTTTAGAGATAAGGTATTGTGTCTTTTGTTGGAGTAACTGATTTCATCTATCTTTATCTTTATCATCTTTATCAAAGCAATACAGACTGAAAACGCATCTAAGAATTACATAGAAACAGGCACACGGGCCCTTACACACATCTATGTGTGTTTATGTATTTATTGAAACAGAGAGGGATTTTAAAGAAAGAAAGATTTGATTCAAGATCAGCAAATTTACAATGCCGATAAACGCTAAGTCATGGGTGAATGGTTAATTAAGATAACCGTTGAAACAAAACTGAATAGCTTGCTCAGATAAAATCATCAAAGGCAGCGGTTAAAATCATTCTCGACCTGGAACACTTAGATTCATTTGTGAGATTAAACAAACATTGAGTCGAATGTACAATGGGAAAATGCCACATAAAGATAACAACGATTGTTATATTACTGCTGGGCATTGTTCGAATTCAACTGGAGATATTACAAAAAGTCAAGCTAAAATTGTCAAGAACTTTATACAAATATAACTGAACCTCGCCATATTTTAGTGCAAATTACTTTCATTTCATATGTCATATCCATAGTGAAACTAGACTCCACAACGTCCTGTCTATTTTGCTGTAAATAGAATTTGTATATGTGCCATATTTTATCTGCCTATTCTGCAATTCATTGAAAAAAAATAGTTCGGTAAGATATTTGCTGTTTCCTTCTGCTGTTCTTGCGTTGAAAATTTACTGTCACTGTTAGACTGCCCAGGCTTGCTTTCCTCGATATATCTTTCAAGCATCTCATCTGTCTGTCTGTGAAATTAAGAATACGTTCCATTTGGTTGGTTTTTCGCTTAAGACTTCTATTCGTGGAAGTTTAAAATCTTCTTGAGTAAAATCACATTTTCATCGTTTCAAGTCTCTTCATTTTGGAGGAGAGTATCATGCATTCACAGTCATAGAGAAGATCCTATGCTGTGCAGCACGGCATTTTCCTATATTTTATCCTTTGCTTCGTTTCTGGAAGTCATTATTCCCTATTCCTATCTACTTCAGATTTATCTCATATTTCCCGTAGTCTGTTACAGAAAGAGAAATTTTTGTATTTTTTTTATTATGACGTTTTAGGGGATTTCTCATATGCTAACAACAATTCATTCCCTCTTCTTATGCTAAAAACAATTCATTCCCTCTTCTTACAATTAAAAGTTAGTCCATCTTTCTTGATTTCATACCTTAAATGTTCATTCACTTTTCCTTAGTTTTTCACGATCAAAATATCATCAGCATATTTATGTTTTCAGGTTATGTTCCTCGACAATAAATCCTGGCACGTCTTTTAATTTTCAACATACGGTGGAGTAATGGACAGCGGCTCGGATTGAGGAATCGGAGAGCCGAGTTCGAGTTCCAGTCCAATCCATTACATTCACGTACGTGCTAATACCCTTAGAAAAGCTATGAATCATCTTTCTCACCCTCCCAGCTACGGGGAAATAGCAGGACAGACTGGGTTGAATGCCAATGGGCTACCGCAGAAAGAAATAGCAAACTGCTGCGAGAAAAAAATCTGCCTCATCAGTCATGTATTCAAAGATACATGTATTACACATGACATATAACTGATTGATTGACTCGTTGTATAAGTTAAAAAAATGCAGTGATAAAACGGAAAACTTTTCTCAGTCCTATTTAAACGTGTGTTTATTAACTGATCTTGTTCTTTATCAAGCTGCAGGCAATTTTGACACTGTAAAGTTTACAGATTAAATGTTACAGTTAACACATTTCCTATATAAATAAAGATTTCCTATAATTTCAATTACAACTTGTCCTGTATTTTCAAATTTTCTTGTTAAACAGCAGTGGGTTTTCATCCATTTCTATTGCTTACTCTGTAATTAACAACATAAGCATCGCATTTTTCTTACGGTGTCTTGAAAATTCGCACTGTTCTAGCAATATTTCCGGTCCTTTTCTGCTACAAAAACAATTGATAGGAATTCTAATGATCAATTTCCCGAAGGGGCTCATTGATTTAATTCCTCGATGTAGTTTACATTCATTTTCACCTGGATTCTTTAATAGGGATATGAAGATATACCTACTGTGTATTTCGCTACAGTTATATATTTCATTCATTATTTGGTTACAAATATCTATACCTGGAATCGCTTGTAAACTTCAAGTATGGTTTGTAAGCCGATGGGTGCCCGCTTGATTATAGGAGGTGCTGTAAGCGAGGATGTGCAGGAAGTGTAATGTATAACGACTCGGGTTAATTAATGAAAGTTGTATAAGTAAAAGTAATTATTAGTTCCCCCAAAATTCAAGAGTAGACATATGATCTGTCTGTCTGTCTGCGTGATTCTCTCTTTCTCTCTCTCTCTCTCTCTCTCTCTATATATATATATATATATATATATATATATATATATATTGATGCATCTTACATTAAATAATATAGACAAGTTTTGTCTATTTATTTTAAGTAAGTTCCTTTCATATTGTCTGATAATCTTAACAACATTATCATTGAAAAACGAAAGGAAATTGATACATGTTTAAATCCAATCTAAGCTTTCGGCTTACATAAGCCTTTATCAAAGATGACAATTACTTTTCAATATACGGACGAAAAATAATGATAGTCTGTTTTTGTTGCATGAAAAATTTCAAAGCAACGACTATAATCGTGTATATGAGACGCGGAAGCGAAAATCGCGTCGCAGCTCGTGACGTCACACATGACCACGCGAGAGTTAAAACGAGAAGTATTAAGTATGGCAAGCCGTTGTTATAAACCAATGGCTTCTGTTATCAATTATAGGTATTTAAGAATATTTGTGGACATTTCGTAATTTCAGGTTAGGTTTAACAGTTTTATGTATATAGCTTCAAGAATTTTTAGTTTTCGTTTATTGTTTACATGTTTAAGTATAGTCGTATTTTCAACAACGATTTTCCGGAATTGTGTACGCGGCCAGGCATGTTGTTTTAAATGCCTAAAATTGTTAGAATTATCATTTAAATATAGAGTCAAGCGTCGTGAAAGCGAGTTTGTGGTGTGACCAACATAAATATTATTTAATGCATTGGAAATACAACCTCCCAAAGGGCACTTGAATTTGTTAACTATGTTGTTTTTTTGCCAATCGCTAACGGGGAGCGGGACGGGGAAGAATCATTGCGAATAATTAATTTGAATATACTAGATTTAGTGTAGTATATGATTAACCTAATTTTTTGCTAGGATCTGTTGTAGATATATTAGTATTTACTAACTTTTTTAGTATATTTTCATCTTGTTTATTATTAGTATGCGTTTGACTACGATATAAGAGATTAATATGTTTCGGATTAGTAGAAGCAGTATTATGTTCTATTTGCTTTGTATTGAGTTTTCTAAGGAAGCATTTTATTTGTTCATCAACGATATAGTTTGGAAAGCTATAAGTGTTTGTTTTATATTCTTTAGTTCACTGTAAAAAAATTTGTTTTGTAGACGAATTATTTTCTGCACGATGTATTAGATATTTTATAACTGATATTTTGTAGTAATATGGACATTCGCTTTTGTAGTTAAGTGTACATGAATTTATGCAGGTAGTTTTTTTTAACCTCAAAAACATTTGTGAAATAATTTTATACTTACATTCACGTATGAACTCAATACTACTAATAAAATTCCCTTCCTTGACATATTGATAAACACAGATAATAACAAATTTACAATTTCGCCATACAAAAATCCTACCAGCATAAATGGTGATTTCCTTTCGTCTTTCAATGATAATGTTATTAAGAGTAGCAGACAATATGAAAGGATCTTTCTAAAAATAAATATACAAATCTTGTCTATATTATTTATCGAAACATGCATCCATAAAAATTGCTGCCTAAATATACACAATATATATATATATATATACATATACATTTATATATATATATATATATATATATATATATATATATATATATATATATATATATATAGAGAGAGAGAGAGAGATTGATAATATTAGTGGTCAATATATAGATTGATAATATTAATGGTCAATGTATATATATGTGACGTCGCCCCCCTTGGTTGCAGCGTCGACTCTGTCGTTCGATCTCGTTCGCGGCTCCAATTGTGACGTGACGTGATGTAGCCGCCCAAGGGTCGATCCTTGTCACGGACAGCACCAGTTGTGACGTTTTTGCCGCGGCGTCAGCTGTTCGCTCCTCGCTGCTCCAAGTGTGACGCTCTAACCCTTTGGTTAGATGATTACCAGCCCTCGCCGTTCCCAACTCGCTTCCAACACCTGGTTACTAGGGTAACTGTACTGATCTCCGGTCTGCCTACCCACGTTGTGATCAGATCTTAGACAGACGGGATCAAACAGGGATTGGGGCCGTATGCAAGTTGAGTTCGACGGGGTGGCAACACACAAGTAAAAGAAAAACTCACGAGGCCAAAAATTACTGATAAAAAAGGGTAACAACCTTTTTTATATCTAATGTTCGTTACATAAAAATTATTCTTACTTCCCGACCCGTTTTGTGGACTGTGGCACCAAGCTTCTACCATACAATTTAAAGACTTCGAGTTGCCTACTCTCTAGAAATTTGTATGTCGGAGTGTGGTTTGATTTCGACACTGGGCGCTAATCTCTACCAGTCGTTCACGGCTGATTCTTCTCTTCGGCTTGAGTTGGACGAGGTTATTCACTTCGGCTTGAGTTGGACGAATTTCTTCACTTCGATTTGGGTTGGACGAAACTCTGTTCTTAGGCTTGGTTTGATTTCAACTTCCTCTATGCGCAACTGCAAGTAACTTCTTCTTCGTCCGCCCTGCAACTCTTCTCGCCAATGTCCGAACTCTTCTCTCTGCCGTCTGAGACTGAACTCTTCTCGCTGCCGTCCGGGGAACTGATTTCTGTCGGTTGGGGTTCTGCTTTTATTGATGCCGTAACAAACTGGGGTGGTTCTGTCGGCGCTAGGGTTTTTTGATAATTCCAAAAGTCGCATTATTTCTGATTTCCCATTATCGCTCTTATTTTCACCCCTACTTCCTCACAGTGCCTCTGGGGGGGCGCATACCCATCTCTCCCGGTCTCTCGTATGTCAGGTGACCGTTTTCGAACAATGGGTCCTGGTCGAGCGTCCTTTCTCCTCTTTCTCGCATATCACGTGACCGCTCTCGGCTAATGAGATTCTGGTTGGGCGTCTCCCGTCCTTCGTGACGTCTTCAATCGGGCGTGGCCTATCCGGGGCTCTGTTCTGGGGAAGAACACCTTGCTAAATAAAACAAAATCCAATTTGGCCCTTTTCGCACGCACGAAAATGACAATCTCGGCCTTTCTCACCTTTGGCTTTTGTCAAAACAGCCCGCCGCTAATTAGATGTGACTCCAGGAAGAATTTTTCTCGTCTTGCTGGCGCTTTCTTTGAGCCAAAACAATTGTTTTCATTCCTTTATTTTCGCTCAGGCCTGATAGCCAAAATCTTAATTATCTGAATTGAAAATATCTTCACTTTATCATCGTGGGGGTTCTAATCTTCAACTCTAGAGCTGGTCAAACTGTATACAATTCCAGCGGTCACCTCTCACCCAAAAGACACCCCTTTTTGATTAATATTTCTTTTTCCATTGTTCTAAAAAATCCCATTTCTCCAACTTGATAATGAACTTCCACATTCCGCGGACACAAAAGTAGGTCTGGTGTTTTGACCGATTTTATTAATCGTACGTATGTTCATCCACTTTTACCATGCCTGTTTTCTTTTTATTACCTCTAAAGTTTATTCTTTTAAATAACAATTTCTATTGTTCGTGAAATTCGGTCAGGCGCGTTGGCCTAGATATCTCTTGACACCTGTTTTCGCTTATGACCGGCTTTTGCATTATCCATCTCTCCCTCTCTTTTTCTTCCTTTTCCTTTTTCTTTTTTCCTTCTTCTTCCCTTAGGATCGCCTAAATAAAATTAGAGAATTATTCCCAAAACTCAATTATTCTTCGTCTAAATAACTAACAACTGGTTAATAAACCGAATAAAAATTAAATCATATTTCTATGAATATTTCTTTTTAGTTTTTCTAATAATGCAGGGTGCCACACACACATATATATATATATATATATATATATATATATATATATATATATATATATGTATAACTTCCCAAGATGATAGTATCCACGTAGAACTCAATATACAGGACAGAGTAAGAATATAATATAAAGGCTCAAACACTAATATTCCATGGTTATAATTTATTACATTGGAATCGAAATCGCGATCCAATTCATCAGACCTACAAATTCTGTATTGTAGGTCTGATGAATTGGATCGTGATTACGATTCCAATGTAATAAATTATAACAATGGAATATTAGTGTTATGCACAATACATACATATAGTGAATAAGATAAGTATACTCTTTTTATAAGGAAGACATTCGTTAATAACTTAAATATCAATTAAGTGCTTTTTAGATATATTGTTGACATAAAATAAATATCGTTTTTTTTTTCTGACTGGTATTTCTTTGACTTTTGATCAAAAGTTGCTTTTCATGTTGCTACCAACAATCTTCATATATTTTTTGCTAATACAGTATATGAATAGAAATGTCTCGAGAAATAACTTTCGAAACTTTTTTATTACGACTATAATCTTCATTTTTCTAACAATAATCATGCATTACGGCTAGAGTCGACATAAAAAAAAAACCCTGAAACGTCTGTTATAAAACTGGTAATTTCAAAATTAACTAGACAATTTCCGTTTTCTCCGTTATCCGCCCAACAAAATTTATTTTACGTTGCAAAATTTTATATGGAAGTTATTTAAATTTTCATTTTGTTAAATCAAGAAGGGGAATTATTGACTTAATCATTGTAAATTAAAGTTTTAATATATCTTTAGAATGTTGAATGTTTTAAATTTATACCTATTACTAAGTATGCATTATATGTTTTACTTGATGGACAAACCATTAAAATTTTCTTATAATTTGTGCAGAATTATTGCAGCTAATGATAATTGAAAAAAAATGACGTAGAAAGCTGAAAAATATTTGCCAGAAGCAGTTAATAACAGACTTGGAATATTTTAAAATTGTCTTCGTCTTTATATTCATTTAAGCTCTTAAAGAAAGCAACACTTTCCTGACGATCGTTTGGCACAGTGGTAAAAATTAAATAAAATCTAATTCTTGTTTTATTTCATTTTTCAAATAAAATAATTTCACAATTCCGGATATGTGCTGAAAACTTATCAGACCGAAATATTTTTTTTTTTAATTTCTAATTTCTTATGTTTGAACGTTTGTTCAGGTTTCAGAGACCTATAGGAAACACTGGCTAATATAATCATGAATGTAAACATACACTACAAATAATTATGTTCTGTTTATTCTTATCAAAACTATTTATCGGGATTATGAATGAAATAAATCCGATCATCCTGAAATGATTTTCTTCATACCATTAAAATATTTATCTCGACGAAAAATTACTTCTTTTATATATATATATATATATATATATGAAAAGACAAGAGGGAAACCATTTCATGAACATTATTCAGGCAAGTATGCCTAAAGGAACAGAACTCGTTAAAATGTTCTCTTCTTGTCTTTTCTGCTACTTATATTTACATATATATTTATATCCGGATTTTATACACGCACACACATATATATATATACATATCGGTACACATATATAGTATTTGTATATGCATTTACGTATAATATTTTAAATATTTTAAAAGAGCTTGTTAACACATTAACCAATATTTATTTCATGCTTAGCGAATTTTCAAAATGGCCGCTTGATTAGTGTAGAAGCTCAGGAAACCTATTGTTCTCTTTACTAAATATAAAAGAATGATTAAAACATTTCTCTTAGTAATTCTTTGAGATTTGACAAAGTAGCACTTAGACTCGTATTTTTCATACAAGAAGTATTTTATTCAAAGGCTATTTCTCCAAAGCATTCTTCATTTTAACAGATGGGAATTTTTTTAAAAGTATCCTTTATATTTTAAATTATTATTGTTTAAATCTTTAAAATGTTAATCTGTAGTGAACAATTAATTCAGTAAGATCATCAGAACAACTGAAAAAAACAACAACAATGAGCAAATTATTACCATTTCAATTAGGCTGCTGAGAGTCGTTGTTCTGAATTTGAAACTTTTATGAAAATTTAAAGATTGATGAATTGATTTGGTTTTTTTTTTCGGTTTTTCTACCTTTTGTAGGTTATTTAAAATCAGGAAATATTTTTAGATTGTAATAATTTACTTTTGAGGTAATTATGATTTTTTGATACGTCATACTAATTAACACATAGCTGGGTGGTGATGAGGTGGATTCATACTTTTTTCAAGTTTATTTGTGAATATAACGAGCTCGACTGGAAATGGAACATGGCTCTCTCCGATTTCCAATTCCAAGCTGTTATCTCTTACACTACCTGAACCTCCAAGCTTACAGCACTTGGTATTCAAAAATACTTGGTCAGTACCTAGATATGTTCTGACCAAGTTTGATTTTGCTTAACTACGCTGATCATACGAAAACCGGTGTTTCAAAGTGGCATGGCTGGAATCCTGATAAAATTGAAAATAAATATCTGTGAAAAAATGAATAATATTCTACATAGAAAAATGTTAAATCTTTTACTCCAACAGTACATTTTCTCGCACATCCCGCCTGTAGACCACCCTTCCGTTTACTTGTTTCCATGATACCTACGATCTTATCAAGTTCAAATCCAAACTCAATTGCCATCTTTTTAAATCTCATTCATCTTTTGTCATTTCTACAATCCTCCCTATACTCGTTTTTTTTTCTTTCACCCTATGTAACTCCTGCGTATTAGAGGCATTGCCGCCTTTCTTGAGGTGAAATGATAAAAACAAAACCCTGTAAAATATGAGTTGATATAAGAAAAAAGAAAGAATCGGCAGGAAAAATATAGCGATGAATAAAATAGGAAATACAAATAATTGATATTTTAATTTGTTAATGCATTTTAGGCCTTAAGCGTATATTGAATTAAACTAAAATGAAATTTATAATGAATTCTATTAAGTTGTTTAACCAGAATATTATTTTATCAAAATACGCTTTAAATGTAACCAAATTCAATTAATGTAAAAAAATACATCAATTTTCAAAGTCGTCTGAAGAGACTAGGAAATGTATAAGACGAAATATCCTTTCACACATAAGACACTCTTTGACATTAATAATGAGATATAACCTTGGCTTAAAATGTTTCCTTATTAAAAAATAAATTAGATGGCGATTGTCGAAAGTTTGAAGAAGTGTACAAAAAATTGCTATCAGCTACAGAAAGTGAAACTACACATTCCACTTATGCACAGTAGATTCTTGACACAATTATCGTGAAACGTGATGTCACAATGTAAGATAAAATACTTGCTTTACACGAGGGAAAGAAATATCTTGGTTTCTTATTTTTCCTTTTGGAATTCCAGATTGTCAAACATCATGGAAGTTTTCATAAAAAATATTATGACAAATTAAATCAAGCCATCGGACACGGTCTAGTTTGCGACGCTTTTGGAAATCGATGTGATATTTTCAAGAATTCTACTCATTCTTGCATCGCTTCTATCATTATGGCAGCATCATTCGTCTTCCTAATTCCTTCCCACCGATATATGTTTGCTAATGCTTTCTTCGTGAGAGGTATTCTCTCCACTTTTTCCAGACATGTCATCACATATCAACATTCAACTAGATAAGGACAGCTGCCAATTTGACAACTGGCTTTTTGTCTTGTATACGATTCGACGACACAGTGTGATGAGAATGTTATTTTTTTTTCTTCTAGAGTCCCTGGCAATGTGCAAAACTTCAAAGACATAATTGCTACATGCCTCTCTCTTCTCTTTTTTTCTCTTCTTACAGTCATTTCGTAGCCACTTAAATCTTTTACGCATTAGTTCTTCACGTCTGACTAAGTACAAAGACATTGCCGTTTTGTCCCTCCCGAGTCTGATTTTTCTTTCTTCTTCTCATTAAATTAATTGTTTTATATCTTATTTTTTTTTACATGTAACGCTAATATCCTCTCCGCTAGAAAGAAAGAAACTCAATAGTTGCCTTTGAAGTTAGTGATTATATCGACAAAATATTATTCAAATGGAATATGGCACAAGGCCATGTTTAAAGTAAGAACCAATGCATACAGAGTATTGGTCAACATATAAAATTCGATGACTTCCGATAGTCTGTCCGTTCGTCCCATACACCCTCTAAAATAGCCATGCAATGTACGATCAAAACCAAACTTTGGAAAGTGAAACAGCGTAAGGGTTTGTACAAATTATTAGGGTAAGTAGCTTAGTACAATGAGTGTTTATTAAGGTTTTGGAAAGATTAAGTGTTATTATTTCACATACAAAATAATCTCAGAATTTAAAAAAAAAACAATTTAATGATAAAAATAACAAAGACATATTTAATAAAATGAAAAAATTAAAAATGTTTTGTTGAGTGTATTATATATATATATATATATATATATATATATATATATATATATATATATATATATGTGTGTGTGTGTGTATGTATGTATGTATGCATGTGGGCATTGAAGTCAACACTCAGAGGTGGCAGGCTATTTCATGCAAGACGAAATCGTCAGGCCACGTTTAGCATGAAACAGCCTGTCGCCTCTGAGTGTTGACTTAAATGTACACTTTCATATTTACCTACACTCTATCTCTGATGTATAGCAAACATTAAAACTTAATTTCTTCATATATATATATATATATATATATATATATATATATATATATATAAATAAACTTAATTTTAAAAAAATAATTTCTGCATATATATATATATATATATATATATATATATATATATATATATATATATATATATATATATATATATATATTATAGGTATAGTTCAATTATAGGTATAATTACATGAATCATTCATTCTCGCCATTTAAATCATTAAACTCTATATTTGTTTTTTTGTATGAATGATTCATGTAATTTATATATATATATATATATATATATATATATATATATATATATATATATATATCCATAAAGAATTCAGTTACCAGCACACTGCGTTAGGGTGAACTAAAAAGTAAATTAAGCCAAAGGCTTTAAATAGTTACAATTTGGCTCCAGAAAGGAATATTTACAGGTGTAAGTTGCATGCTCAAGAGTAAGAAATCCTAAGAATTTATTTTTTCGCTGTTAAAAAGCAACAAAAAGTAATTTTCTTAAAAAAATGTTGTTTAAGATGAACTCTTGCAAAATTAAATTAAATGATTCTATCGAGTGTTTTGTGAAATTGAACGACACGTCGATTTTGTAATTTTCGACAAAGAATATTAGCGATAACGTCAACAATAATAAATACTGTGAGGATTCCAATAGGCGTCAGTGTCATGAACATTCTAAAATTGTCCAAATACATCTACAATTTTCTTTGGAGAATTTGCTTAACAAATTGATCTCGTCTGCCTCATTTTTCACTATCTATTCCAACAGGTGATTTTGTTACTGAGATGAATTAGTTCTTTTTTAAAAAGCTCTGATTTTGTGTTACCTCATGTATTTTTTCTCCGGTGAAACGTACCTCAACACTCCAAGTGTGCTAGAGTGAATTCTGATCCGATCACATAGGGATGGCCAGTTGTGAATATCTTTGACTTGTAAGACTTTAGTTTGAGATATTCATGTTATTTTGATTGACCTAATCGTTCAAACTAGATTGGAATACACTGGACTTTACTCTCCAATTTTAAAGCACCATCCATTTTAGTAAACAAACCTGGAAACGTTTAACTAAGTTTTATTTTTCCTGCAAACCAAAACCACGTCTAACTTTTTTTACTCTTAGGCAAACCAAACTTAGAGCTAAGTTTTTGACTCTCATAGAAATCATAACTTTGTGTAGTCTCTTGACTTCAGTGCAAAAAGGAAGTCTAACACTTTCACCCAGCCCCTCAACCTCTGAGATCTTACTTTCTGGGTTGAGGTGTCTACTCGGTCCTAACCGAACTTAAGAGAGAGGCCGTAGATCCCTTGAGCATCCGTAGATTATTTGACCGGTCCACTGGTTTAATCCTGCTTCCTGCCCACGTTGTGTTTGGTTTGATCCAGAAAGCAGAAGTGATGTTCATCCATTCACGGTCGACTGAAGGTGTAGAGACGGCCGGAGAGTCTGCGCTAAGAAATTTAGAATGCAGCAAGAAAATACCTGCAGAAAGCCGGACAAACAACTATTCAATGATTGAATTGTAATGTTTTTATATAGCAGAAAGGAATAGTATAGAAAAGAAACGGGTACAAAAAAAAAAAAAGTAATTGACGTAGAAAAGCATACACTGGATTCTGGACACAGAGAGAGTGTGTTATGATTAACTTGTTAATACGACTCTTGCGATGGGGTGGGGTAAGGTTTCTGTGCGTGACTTAATGTTTATAGTGGCGTTCCTCCTTAGCAGTAGTAACAGTAGTAGTAATATTCGTGGTGGAAGAAGCAGCGGTACTCATATCAACAGTACATGTTACCGGACGCTTCGTTCCAATCTCTGACGCCACTTTCTCTCCTTCTTGAGTCTCCAACTCGACTCTCTACTGTCTCTACACAAATCTAGCCCGGGCTAATTCTCTTCTGTCTCTCTCTTCCGTCTGCCTCTTCCGTCTGCTTCTTCCGTCTGCTTCTTCCATCTCTCTCTTCCCTCTGCACGCTTGCCCATCTCAACGTTCGCCCATCTCAACACTCGCCCGTCTATGTTTTTTAGCATAACCACGCGTTTATATAGATAAACCAGATTGATTACAACTGACCCTTCGTCCTGCTGCTTCGCACGCGATTATCACGGGGTTCTGGCTGCTTCAACCATAATCATGTGAATTCTAAAGGTCTTCCTTGTTTACTCAGCTCTATTTCAAGTTTTAATCAATAAAAATTATTTTGACCATTTCCTTTGTCTGCTAATGACCCAGTTCCAATGGGTACTGTTCCTGCCCTAGATCAGGTTTCACCATCCGTAAACAAAATCTCATTTCGCCGTTCAAATCCATTCCAATTTCATTAAATATATATATATATATATATATATATATATATATATATATATATACGTGTGTGTGTGTTTCCCAGGCTCACTCTGTCATACTTGTGTATAGTTTAGCAAAAGAAGCGAATTAGTTTTTAGCTAATCTAGAAAAGGTTGACATTCTGTAAAACAAGAGAATAAAACAAACCAAATCTGCTAACCTGCGTATGCCTAAGCTAATCTGCCTAACCTGCGTATGCCTAAACTAAGCTGCCTAACCTGCGTATGCCTAACCTAATTTGCCTAAACTGCGTATGCCTAAACTAAACTGGATTTCAATTTCGCGAGAACCACGTGTGGCGCTGTTAGCGACGCCAAACGATAGATATTGCAACTACCGTGGAAAACGCCAATATTGAGCTCTTAAAGACCGCTAAGATAACACAGTATCACAGATATTTTCATATTTCGTTCTCTAGGATTTGTGATGTTAATCTATTAACAATTACTGTAAATGTACCTATTTTAATATGGTTTTATATACCTTTATTTTATTTATTGTACAGTAACATAATTTTATGTTGTTTTAATACTTTTCTACTGATTTTACTTCTTCAATATTTATGGCGGACAGACGAAAAATCGAATATAATGATTAATGTTGATTTTTATTTTTCCATATATATAATTGAGAACATGCCTGTATATTTATTATCCCAAGATCATTTTCCAACTTCTTTAACTTTATCTTCGCCCTTATAAGCTTCTAACTTTGTGTCCTGGTGTAACATGTTGCCTGACATGATTCAGGTGTAATTTTCAACCATTTTTTTCTGCTCTTTGAACTGTCATAGATGAAAGTCTTGTATCACGAGGCAAACGTCTTAAGGACTGAGATGGATCTTTTCTAATTGATCTATTTAGCTCTAAATTGAAATGATGATCCCTCTTCGTGTTGTGACATCCTGGTCCAGTTTTCCTCTCTAATTCTCCCTCTTTTTTTTACACTTATTCCCGGTTCTCTTGATGATTCTTGAATGGACTTTGTAGATGGATGCCAGAGTATGAATGTTGGGACTATTACTGAAGGACTCGATGATCTTTTTCATCTCACCGTTACTCATTTAGGCAGACAGTGGGTCTGACACAAAACGATTTTAACCTGCTCTCCTTCTAGCTGAATAACTTAAAGAGTTTTTCAGTGATTCTTACGAAAATAATGTCTAGATGGCTAAACGTTTTATCTGAAAATCTGCGAAAAAGAAACTCAATTAGTAGTTTTTAAGATATTAAACACGATTTGGATATTTTTTCTCTTACAGCCGGCAGGGGAGGACAAGCAATTTTTGGGGAAAATAATATTTAAAAGTAGTGCCTGTCGGCAAAGATTTGCTTTTTTTCCTATCGTTATTTAAGTATTGTATTGAACATTAAACGCTGGGCCTCTTGGATTCTAAATATTTTGGGGGAGTTGCTTAAACATTTCATCTAGTTATTATGTTAATGAAATCTGCATTGATTTTATATGTTGTATATTGGAATTCAGGAAGAAAATGTCAGCAAACCAAATGTAATGCAAAAGTTAGTAACATCGGAAGAGAATGTTAATTTATGTAAATAAATACACTTCAGGGCTTAGGCGGTCATGGCTTTCCACAGTTTACCTTTTCTTTATTAGCTGTAAATATTCATTACATTTTTTGACAAAGGGGTGGTTTCTAATCGCCATCTCTGTGATTTGGAATACAGAGTACACATTTCCCTAGATTGCTACAAAACAAGGCTAGAATGTTTAGCCAACCTTCCTACTTAACATATAGCTAGATGGAAAGAAACCGAATCAAAACTTCCCAAGATTATTAGTGTCCTAATCAATGCAATACGATTCACTAGAATGTGAATTTGATGATTGACTGATTTGCTTTGTCACGGCTTATCAACCTTTTCACGGTGATTAAACCGAAACAAATTTTAGGATTGGAAGAATATTTTAAAGAAAAAGATTTTCTGTTAAAAGTCTTACTAATTAATCCAAATTTGGGAGAATAGGTGAATTCATGCCTTTTCAAGGGCATTTGCACATAAGGGAATATAAGGAATACAACTGGAATTCGAACTCGGCTCGCCGATTTCTCATTATTAGCCGTGATATGTTACATCACCGACGCATCCAATAATCGATGCGGTATATATATATATATATATATATATATATATATATATATATATATATATATATATATATATATATATATATATATATTTAAATTGATTTAAAATGGTTTTTCCGCTAAAGCGGAAAAACATATTTTAAATCAATTAATTTATAATGTTAATGCTCTGTAAATTTACATTGAGCACTATTTTGTAAAAATAAAAATATCTATAAGAACACCGGATTATATATCTTACTGTTCTTTCTTTTTATATATATATATATATATATATATATATATATATATATATATATATATATATATATATATATGTGTGTGTGTGTGTGTGTGTGTGTGTGTGTGTGTGTTTGTGTTTTATATATATATATATATATATATATATATATGTGTGTGTGTGTGTGTGTGTGTGTGTGTGTGTAAAAGTTGTTGCAGCCTCTGTCTGTTTGTTATCAAATTCCTCTTCAGGTTCTGGAGATCGAAAACTACCATAAACAGTGTACTTGGATAAGTACTTCTCATTTTGATTAAAGGTGGTCCCCGATGGGCAGAACGTTCCCAATGTTTTTTCCCCCTTTGATAGAAATTAAATTTAAATATGAACAAGAGACTGAATCCTATTCAAAATATAGGAGAAGAAAACCAGATGATGGAGGTCTCATCGAAATGTGACTATATGGATATCAAGTTGAGCAGGAAATCACCAGTCAGTTGATAGTACCTTACACATTTGTCGCGACAATTCAACTGTCATATCAATGTTGAAATCTGCTCATGAATTCAATTATTCAAGTATTGCATTAATTACATATCAAAGGGGTCAGATCAAGAGGTTTTTGCAACCCACAGTGATTTTTCTTTCCTTTTCATTTGAATTAAATTTAAATTTGAGCAGGGAAAAAGAGCTCCTATACAAAATTTAGAAGAAAAATAGAAGACGGAGATAATATTGGCATGATCCTTGAATAACACTGAAATGCATCATATTACTCCACAAATTATAATAATTATTTAAAATCAATTATCATTCTCTTACAAAAAAATATGTGACACTCTGTAAGACGCAGGTAATTCAGCTAGTGGTATTATATATCTTCGGCAATCTAGCAAAATAAGACAGAAAAAATGCATTTTGCAAATTTATCTAAGCAGCAAGAAAAATAAGTGTGAGTAATATAGGCATCTGCAAGAATTTAATGATCTAACAGAAATGCGAACGCATATATTAGAATTTCATTTTCCTTGACAGATTTCCATTTTGGTTGCCATAAATTATTCAAAAACATAAGTGGATTAATTCTGGGATGTAGAGAAATAGCAAACAAGGCAGTGAAACTATATTGAAAGTCGCAGTCAAAATACCTTACTTAAAAACTGAAAAAATTGTTAAATATTTTGCATATATTTGAATGGAAGACGTTAAAGATAACTATTATTATAAGAAGTAAGTTTTTTGGCGTCCTTAAAATTTTTATATTTTTCGTTCTCTCCGAACCCGGGAAATGTCAGCTGTCGATGTATTTAAATATTAGCTATGTTGATTTTGCACTCTGTGGAAGAAAGTGTTAGGCCTTGCCGTTGGAATAAGTGATAAAACTGGTGACATTTACAAATTAGTAAATGCCTAATCAAATCCAAATTCATAGATGACAAACTTGGCAGTTGCACATTAAACGAAGCCCCATTCTTTAAACAGCTGGATGGTTTCAAGTTCTCTCTAGCTCTCAAGCATATCAGATATATTGCTGAAGATTCTGCAAAAATGGATTGCTCATTCTGTCTCAAAAACGCAGTATTATTGTCATAGCTGGGCTAACGCTACACAATCCTCACTTGACAGTTTTGATATAATTCCGAAACGTTTACGTAGTCTTGTCGATGATTAGTTCTCCATTTTGTCGTCTCTTTCCCATAGATGCTGCCATATATGATTTGATGCTCCGGCTATGTCGAGATTCTCGACAAAATCAAAAGGCGAATCACTAATGTCACCAGTCTGGACTTGGCATATAGGATTCAATCATTTTTCTATCGACGTGACGAGACTTTAGCCCTGTTATTTGTATAACATAATTTTATCGCAACTATAATGGTACGCTGTTCTCTTCATTGCCTCAACTGCATGAATTTAAGCGTACTACTTGATTGGCAACTAGGTCTCACTATTTTACTATTGAACTAGCTTGATGAAACTGTAATTCTAATAATTTTTCTCGCACTTCCCGCATGAGAGTCTATCTCCGATTTCATGCTTCCCTAACACAATTAAAGAAATGTAACATTATTATCAATATTCTGTTTTCCTGAAACCTGCTATTTTGTTTTCATTTCTCTTTTATAATGTATTCTATTTTTTTCAATTCTAATTTCTACTTGCATCTTAGTGTAATTAACGCCTTGCTTGAAGAGAGATAATTTAAAAAGCACGTAAAAACCATGGCAAATATTCAAATAAGATCCATTCCTTAGTTACCATAGTTCAGACCTTTACAACTATGGTACATGCACGGGATCCCTATCTCACTTATTGCTTCCCTATACTAAATGCAATAAGAAATTTGCACAGATCTTCCCCCTCTCAATACTGCTACTTTTTTAAACATATTCTTCCGTGAATACTACCATGAAAACGACAAGCTTAGCAACTTCAAGTAATTGGTTAATTATAATGACCGTCTTCATTGTCATAATCTTCATTTCCTACCACTTCTTTTAACAATCAGAATAGAATCATCTTCTTACAATCATTATACAAACACTTACCATGACTCTCGGGACTTGTCTTATGATTCATATTAGCCACGCATTTTCCTTTCCAATAATTACTAAGATTTGTTTAGCATGGCAAAGGCGAATTCCTCACTTATACCTATTTGGCTTTTTTATTTCTTCTTCTTCTTCTTCTTCTTCTTCTTCTTCTTCTTCTTCATCATCATCATCATCATCACCTCTGTCATCATCATCTTAGAAGTAGTAGTAATTCTATTCAACTTCTATTATCATCATCTTGAGTCTGCCATTATCATCATATTATTATTATAAGTAGTAGTAATATTCCAACTCTATCATCATCATCATATTATTATTTTTATTAATTCAACTCTATCGTCATAATCATAATCTTATTTCATCATCATCATCATCATCATCATCATCATCATCATCATCATCATCATCATATTTTCTTATTAGTAGTAGTAGTGATAGGAGAAGTAGTAGTAGAAGAGTAGTAGTAATAATAGTAGCCATATTCCACATCTGTTATCATCCTCTTTTACTCTAACTCTATGATCACACCATCATCATCATCATCTACTTCTTCTTTACCCCTCCTCACTCTATTTTTTTTCATCTACGAGATTGAACACAACCTTCTCGAAAGTTTTCATTCTTACTCTCTTAAAGACCGCTTACTTTATTGATTTCAACTGGAAATTTAATCGAAGGACAAAAATATAGGATCTAATTCTGCAATATTCAAAAGCCAAAACAATTAACTGCCATATTATTGCAGATAGAAAGTAGAACGCATTTATTTTTAAATATGCCAATGATGATTGAATCTATTTATCTCATTGTATGTTTATCCAAACGTAGATACTATTACAGATATCGCCCTATCGGCAAAAGGGTAAGACTCTGCCCCCTTAAAAAAAAAAAAAAATGAGGTCTCCTGGTTAAGACGATAAAATACATCCAAAAGCAACGCTTCTGCTCAGTAGGTTTTGAGAAATGTAGAACCACCTCTTAATTGCTAGTGTTCCCATGTCCATCATAACCCGGATTAGAAGCACCTGTTAAAGTTCCAGCTATGAGCAAATAATTAACAACCAAAAAGGTCAAAACAATATCAAAGTGTAAAAATAGGTTTAGATACCAGCAATATATGTTTGCAAAAAATATTAACAGCAATGAATTTTTCAAGAAAAATGATTACCAGCAATATATTTTTGAAAAAATATTACCAGCATTACATTTTTGGAAAAAAATATAAGTAACAAAATATTTTTTTTAAATATTACAAGCAATAAAATATTTGTTGGCATTAAATAACCCATTGAGATTGATATACCGTAAAACAAACAAACCAAACCAAACTTCAGCCTGGGTAAGACAGTACACTCGAGTTGGTAGCACCTGTTAGGTTCCCGGCTATGGGCAAATAGTTACCCACCAAAATGGGTTAAAACACTATGAAAGTATAAAGTAGGTTTTAATATCAGCAATACTCTTTGGAAATGTTATTACCAGCAATACATTATAACCAGAAATACATTTCTGAAAAAGAAACCTATTACCAACAATACATTTTTTAAAAAGATATTACCATCAATAATCTTGTCGGTATTACATAACGCATTGAAGTTGATATGCTGTAAAAGAAACCAAACCAAACAAAACCATTATAGATAAATGCAACTACAATAACAATCGACGAATTTCCTACGTGTTCCAAGTAAAAGAAATTTCCATGCAGACACATTTCAAAGAACTGCTACTATATGGGACATAATTTCTTAACCCATTCAAATCAAAAGTCAAATATCATCGATCTGACTTAGTCATCATTTCCAAAAAATTCTTTTTCTTATTAATATCACTCACCTCTTCCTCATTTTAACAATAGGTCTCTACATTAAGAGGTTCTCGAGCTTTGTATTAGGTTAAATCGAGTAAAAGTAAAATCAAAAGTTACCTAAACTTATAAAGAGGACATCATATTCCCAAGAGAAATAATAGCTTTTTGGCAAAGTGAACCAACTATGTTGGCCAATTCACTATTTCTTAAAACAAAAATGAATATATTCTTTATAGAGAAATCTATTAAGATTAAATCGGCTAAGGATCACTGAAGAATTATTTTATATCCTTATATCTCGGTTATAAAAAGAGCATTATTATTCAATAAAAAAAATTTCAAGTGTAATCACGTGAAGAAAATATGAAATAAAATTTTTAAAGCTTGATTTTAACTCTGAAATATTTTATTGATATATAAAAATAACTTTGAAAGCTAGTGCCAATATTTGTATCTCTTTACATACGAACACTTCAAAATTTGCTAAAAAAAGCAACACTTAATTTTATTTTGCAGTTTTAAATTATTAAATGCATAAATTTTACTCTAGCTATATTGTATAAATATATTAAATAGATTTAAGATTCCCATACTGATTTCTTTTAAAATAAGTAATACTTATATAGATCAAAATTTATTTTAGTAATATTTTAAAAGCTGGTTTAATTATATTGAATATAAATATTCATATTATTTTAAAATAGTGTCATTAATGAATAACATGATTTATGGATTTTATGCAAATTAAATGTATTAGGTAAATTTCCATGGATTTTAAAAGATGAGTCTTAAACTGATATTTCTTTCGATTTTACGTTCACTGATGAAAGCAACTGAAGCAATATTCAGACATAAATCTTCCTTTCTGTATATCATTCACTGTTTTATATTGATGTCTGCAAGATTTCAGTACCCACTTTTTTGCTGAAACGGAAAATAAATGTAAATATTGTCTTCTTGTTTCAATTCATGACAAAGCTATTGAACTGGGCTACATTATTTATCTAAAATCACTTTAGTCATTCATTTTCAAAATAAAGAAAAAAACTTTATAATCTCTGATTGAAACAACAACCTCTAGAATTTAAGATAAAATCTATAGTGCTCATTCATTTAAATAAGGTAAATCGAGTAAAAAACAAATATATTAATAGAACTAAAAAAAATGAAGGAGCATAATAGATTCATAAATTCTTCATTTTGTGAAGACTGAATATACAAATATGTAGACCCTAAAATCTTTCAAAAACTTAGCATCAGATTTAGCTACTCGACATTTTATTTTGTGAAGCCATGCTTATATATTGGACAAAAATAACTTATATAAAAATATTTTCTATTTCATTTTCTTTCTATGGAAATAAATTTAAAAAAAAAAACATTTTATTTACGATTTAAAGTATTTTTGTTATTGAATCTAATTTGAAAAATTCAATGTAAGAATTGAAAACAAAACTTTAGAAAGGCGGGAAAACATCCAGCAAAAAGGATATTGAAAGACAAAACGGATGAGGTCAGCGGTCAGACAATCTCTTCATATAAAGAAGTAAGTCAAAGAGATAAGTCTGGCTTGTGAGCTGGGAAAAAAAAAATCGGCATCAACGAACCTTCCCCACGAGCGCTAAATATATGATTATTTACTCATTATTTAATATACACTTGACTTAGATTTATAAATTTTAAAATGAAACACAGACACACGCATATATATATATATATATATATATATATATATATATATATATATATATATATATATATATATATATATATATATATATATATATATATATATACTACGTGCCGAATTATTATCTTTTTTTGTAATATTCAAAAAACCGTCCAATCAATTCACATAAAATTTTCACACAATGTTGGCAACACTAGTCTACGTAATCACTGGAATTTTCGTACTGATCCGCGCAATGTAAACAAACTGGCACCATATTTGTTATCAGCACGGTGATTTGAGCGTGCCAAATTATTAGAAAGGTTTAGTAAAATTCCCAGAATTTAGCAAACAAAACGTTTATTAATGTTGCACGTGAATGTTTATGATCAATAGAAGCTAATAAATAAGATAATCAAACAAATAATAACAGATAACGGGAATTATAATATATTGTTAACGGACAGTCATTCAGAGGCTTGAAATCAATGCAGGCGCCCCCTAGTGGACACTTCGCGAATCAAACCACTTTTTATTTTACATAACTGTTATACTTAAGAGTTTACTCAGATCACTTGTGAATATCTATGTTGCTGATACAAGGATATTTGGGTGCACGTCCAAACTCGTGATGGCCACTGACTGGTAGCTGATCACTCCTTGGATCTTGCTTTAACATCTCATTGGGGATAAAACTGGCTCGTAAGATTCAATGCCTCGAAAAACAAACTAGCTATATTTCATTATCACCGATCGGACGCTGCACTCCCAGCAGACATGTTGAATTCATATTCCCTCAGGGACACCCCGTTCGTTAAGGGACTATTGGATCACAAGGAACGATGTATCACTAATGATGCAGGGAAAATAGTCGGTTCACTGTACCACCCCAGCAAGTACCTGATTCTTAGTGCTATTCTCTACGATAACAAAAAATAGATCAGGACTAAAATTGAGTAATGGTACCATATTTGGACAGGAGCTTCCCAGTCCACACTTTCCAGTCTCGATGGTGCAACAGCGTGTCCGCTTCCTTGTGAGTGATATTATTTTTCCGGCCCCTCCCTCACAGACCAGATGCAACACACCGCTCACTTCCCTATCGTTATTTGCATGCAAAGTGCTCAGACGAACTACATTGTTTAGTTCCACCAGTTCTGACCTTCACGGCTAAGACCCACTTAGTTACGCACGTTGGAGAGAACCACCTTCATCCCCCGCCCTGTTTCCATTGGTGAGAAGTGAGTTTCACAGAAGAAGCTTCTTGACGCGAGAAACTGCTCTGATTATACGATTAACAAATGGGAAAATGTTCAGAGGTTTCACAGATTTCACGTTTATTTTACGTTCATCGAAACACGTTAAATTATTAAATGCGAGGCATTAATAATAAAAGGGAGAGATATCTAATTAATAAAACTATTCTAAATTCTTTCTTACATAATCGTTCTCTTGAATTTAATCAAGTTTTTAGATTCATATATATATATATATATATATATATATATATATGCACAAAACACACACACACACACACACACACGCACACACTCATATATATATATATATATATATATATATATATATATATAAGCATATGACAAATCTATATTTGGGCAGCAATCATTATTTTATAAATGTTTCATTAAAAATGACGTAATTGACCGTTCATAAGAAAATTAAATAAAAAAGCTTAGCAGCAGTACATAGACAGTCATCTTTAACAAAACATATATAAACATTTTCTATTTGTTCCCTATCCTATCCCCCACAAAAGAATACTCATATACATACATACATATATATATATATATATATGTGTGTGTGTGTGTGTGTGTGTGTGTGTATATATATATATATATATATATATATATATATATATATATATATATATATATATATATGTGTGTGTGTGTGTGTGTGTGTGTGTGTGTGTGTGAATTTAAAGAACAAATTATGTACACTTGTGAATAAAACAGTGTATATAAAACATATATAGACATAATTCGGTGATTGATGTCATATTCACCACCTCGACTCCAGAGTTTCGTAGACGAACCGTTTGTTAATCGTTCGGTTTCACAGGAGTTATCAGCAATGTCTGCAGATTTTCTCATGGAAGCACAGAGATATTTACACTTGTAAAAAATGTAAAATAATTAAAATATTTGTTTCTAAAATTTTTTAAAACATTTGGACTTTGTTAATAAGTTATGAAATACTTTTCCTTTCGGTGTTTACTTCACTCAGATTTGTTTAGTTATATTCTTGCTTATTTTTCGCTAAGCATATTTTAAGAATGTCAGAGGTTTATGAATGTTAGCAGTCACAAATAAATATTATTCACCTTATCTGGAGTTAATTTAAACGAATACATTTATCAAAGTATATCCAAGCGAATAAATTTCATTCACTACAATCATTCTTGATTTTTATTCGTGAATAATAACAATAAATTAGTTATTTGTGCCAACGACTTAAAAAACGTTGTTCGTTTATTGCTACCTACTTTGTCTACACTGTTCCAGAAATGGATCCATACCTTTCCCAAATGTATTTTCACGTAAAATATATATAACGGACACGATTGGAATTCGAAATCGGCTCGCTGATTGCGCAATCTAAGCCGATGTTCATTACCACACCAAGCGAATATACTGATTTAAATCTATTTCCATTTTGGTTTATCAATGTTATTCGTAAAAAAATAAAGTACAATTATATTGTATTCAGTTATATAGAGTGTAGCAGAAATAGCTCTTATATATTTCCTCCCAGAAATACCTCCCAAATATAGGTAATGCAATAGCTATTTGAAGAGATCATCCACACTAATATCATACATTATGTGGGTAGTATTTCAGGGAGGTGTATATGGGAGGTATTTCCGCCGCATACTATTTTTCATCTCTATTTGTAATTACTTGTTGCCACTTACTACCCAGGTTTTGATATGAAAACTTTTCATTGAACTGTTAAATCTTATTTGCGTTAGAGAAAACTTTCCTCATCGAAACGTTTCGCATGGATCACAAAAAGTTTTTTTTTTTTTCTCCAATGTCAGCTAAATCTGTCGGGTAGCTAAGATAACCAAACAGGATTTTAAAACATTTTCCTATTTGTTGCTGCAGGCAGGAATGTTTTGTCCTTGAAGTGCAAAACATTTTCCTACTGAAGAGAACAACTCTAATTTCGTCGAAAAACAGTTATGGTCATGTTCCAGCTACTGGATATAATAATGTACGTGTTATGTTTCACTGCTTTATATGAACTTTGAATACATACTACCCCGATCACGCCACCACATGCAACTATTAACTTTCTGTCGAGGAGCTGACTTTTGAGTGTCGGTTATGGAGATAGATCCTGCGTTTTGCATTAAGCATTGCAGTATGGGACCCATTTTTCATCGCTTGTTACGATATGTTTAAAGAATGTAGTTATGATGATACATTCTTCATTACCATTGCTTACTAAAAACGGAAATTAGTGATGTCTCTAACTAATATATTAGCCGACAAAAGAAAATGAAGGGTGTGATCGAAAATAATTCATCGTATTCAAGGTACTACACGAAATGTTTGAAATTTGCCGTAAGATGATATCTTCTTTAACTTCCGGAAAGACAGCTGTAAGTTGATGATAGGGCGTTGCTCATAAAAAAGTAATAGTAAAATTCAAGTTTACCTTTGAGTTGCCCAGACTTTCAAATTCCTTGAGAAATATTACATGTGCACATTATGACTATCAGCTATGTAAAACTGCACTGTTATTTATAATAAAAGATTTCGTACTAACAGGTTAACTGATAGTTTTTGAACGAAATTAAAATAGGTAACAGTCTACAGTGTTGAGTAATGAAGAAAATCTTGCTAGAAATTAATACCTGATGCGGGTATAGATTTACGATTGGTCTGATGTTACTCCCGTCCAATTATCAATGTCGATGTGCGGACAGGGTAAATTCTATCGATGCGGACAGAATAATCAACCGGCCTGGTGTGTTGCATTCACTTTCACACTTGGGAAATACATGATTCCATCTCTTGTTTCAGCTATTGATTAAATAGAACATTAAACTGGGATCCTGAGCCTCGAATAGTATGCAGTTGAAATGAAGTAAACTTCTGGATGGATAAACCGTAGAGAAGATAAAAGAAAACGACTCTAGTATCATTCTCAAGAATGTAGAGCAATTCAGAGTTAATAAAGAAAAGAAACCTATGGAGAACCATGAGTGCTTACTTCTTGAAAAAAGAGAGGGATTCAAAGGAAAGTTTTCAATATCTTATCATTTATATGATCTTTAATGTTGAATAAATTTCGATAGAAATATTTTATTTAAATGGGTTAATTATCAGGAGATGTAAGGCCGATATGTGTACGTAGCATTTAAGTTATTAAATTCACGAAGTAAAATTGAAAAAAATCATATAGCTTAATATAAACACATACCCTAGTAAAGATAAAAATAGGATCTTGTATAATCAAAATTTTATTTCATCCTCATTAAATATTGCGTATTCCACGAGACATTTTGTGTGCCATAGGATTACAACGGTTTCTGTCGTAAGGGACCATTTAAGGAACAAATATGTTCGCTATTTGACTAAATTCGTTTAACTTACTGGATTAAATGTATCAAAGGCCCCTATTATTTATTCATAGCTGTGTGGCAATGAGGGTGAAGCGGATACATGCATTTCATAAGGTTATTAGTAATAGGTGAACGCTGTTTCATCTGCTGTTAATAAACGTTAATCTATGTTAACCACCATTATCTTAATTATTAGATTTGAAAATAGTTACTAGTGAATGATCTGCTATTAAAATAAGGGACAGGTTGATGGACTCATTAACGATATTATTCAGTCTCGCTATACTCGCTGTCAATTCGTATTAAAGGAAGGGTGTTTAATTCCGACAGATTCTTCTGGTAACCTGCTGCTTTGTTAAACATGCTCCGAAGTGGATGCCTCTGCGATCACTACATCCGTAACCTCGTCAAGTCTCGGGTCAACTGCAACTTTCCTATATGTCCTCATGGTCGACTCTATTTGTCACC
Organism: Acanthosepion pharaonis; assembly: GCA_903632075.3. Lineage (NCBI taxonomy): Eukaryota > Metazoa > Mollusca > Cephalopoda > Sepiida > Sepiidae > Acanthosepion > Acanthosepion pharaonis. The sequence continues at coordinate 403,273 of CAHIKZ030001336.1, forward strand.
TCGTCTAAAGTTCATATAAAATTCACATTAAGTAACTCCCTACTTTGACTGGCTTTTGGACTGTATATTAGCTGAAAAGCTAGTAGAAATATGAGGCAGCTATTGAGAATCACTCACACTTCAATATCGTCGTAGTCAACCAGAATTTCTCGCAAAATATTGCCATACACCGGATTGCACTCGCAACATACTTTTTAATTTAATTTTCTCTTTATCGCTTCTAATACTTTCTAAAGTTAAGTTTCAAGAATATGTTTTAAGTGCTTTATTGACATGTAGTTTGCTCTTATGAAAAGTCATCTTCTTATGTTATATACATTTTAATCTTCTATTTCTAGTAATTCATCTTCCCTGAGTAAGAACCAAATGCAACCATAACGGTTGAAAATATTCACTTGAAACTCATAAAACTCTGTTCTGGACGATACACATAGTCCTCACATATTTACAGCGTTTTATCAATGTAGATTATGACAATTCCAAGCTCACTACTAATTGTGGATACTGAAGTCAACTTAATTTTCTCAAAATAATTATACTTACCGGTCAAAGTTTTATATTTATCAAGCTTTCTACTTCCCTTCAGTTTTAAAATGATATCTACTCACGATAAGCTGTTTTTATCTTTGACTTTACAGATTTGATAATGTCTCCTGGCTTAAATCTGATGATTACGGTAGGATTAAAATTTTACATCAATCTTAATGTTAAAACATTGTATTCATAGTTTGCAGTTAGGATTCTTCATTATTTTACACATAAAGTTTTCGGTAGTAGGTCAGAGTGTCAAAGACAATGTCTCAAAAGACAAAATGACGGAAGCCCAATATGCCGAACAGACAAAGTGTCGAACGGACTAAAAATCGAACAAACAAAGAAAAAGAGTCGAACGGATTAAATGATAAATGGCCAGAAAAGTATCCTGTCGGTAAATAAATATTTTAAAATTTTAACTAATATAAAAATCTCCGATGAAAAGAAAACCCCCAAAACCCCCAAAGAAACACAACTTTCTACACAATCCCTAACTTTAATGAAGGCGGATCTGCATTCAAACTACAGTAAAGAGTTCAATTTCTTTTCATTTATGAGAAAGTACACTGTTGGTAATAATAAATTTTTTTTTTCATTTATGAGGAAATTACAATTATAACAAAATATAGTTAAATATTTTGAGCGATAGGTTTAAGATATTCAAATTCAGTCGGCATCTTTCTGGCCTTTAGTTATTTAGTCAGTTCGACTGTTTTTCTTTTCGATACTTAGTCCGTTCGACGCTTTGTTCATTCGTTTTTTTTTGGTCTTTTGCTGTTTCGACACTCTGACTACACACGAATTTTTCACAACAATAAAGATGGTTTGCAAGGGAGACAAAGTAAAATAAAAATCCGTGAATTTTCACTTCTTCCCCATTACTTTCGCATAGATTGCCGTGTGTCTGTTATAAAATAATGATTCCAAGAATTAAATGGGTCTTACCAAAACTGCTTAATTTGATTTTGGATGATTCTTTATAGGAGATGCAGTTATACTATTGATGGTGGAATCTAAAAATATTGAAATTAATGCGCGGGTTCTTTGAGTTTTCCTGATGTTTTTGACGTGAACTAACATAAATATGCATCTTTGTGTGGAGTCCGTTGTCCAACACAATGATGAAATTTTCTGATTGTACATACCGTATTGTCATAGACAGGCTAGAATCGCTTATTCATTTTCTAAAAGTTGGATGGAAAATTCTCTAAAATCTTAAACACGGTGAGGATCTTCGCGCTATCAAGAATCGGGCATAATCAAAATGTCTTATGAAACTTGCAGAAAGTTTGAAATCGTTAGCATTTGACGTTGCTGATTCTCGAATTCTTGGTATAATTTAAAATAAAAATTTTTTTCGTAAATCACCTACATTAGTTAAAACTATATAAGATTATATTTCAGCGTCTTGTACGGAATATATTAAAACTATTGATAATATATTAATTTTTTCACATAAAAAGAAATACTATTTATTGAAATAGGCACCTTTTTAACATTTTCACATTATCTATTCATCTTATGCCATTACGTAAGTTCCAGATATTCTAATTTCGGTTTTATTTTCTGATATATATATATATATATATATATATATATATATATATATATATATATATTTTATAGTCTCGTACAGGTTTAACATTTATTTTCAAGGTAAAATGTAAACAAATGAATTTAAGTTAAAAAGAAATAATTTATGTAACTTAAATGTGCCACGTACTGTTTATAATAAATATAACATTTTTAATCTATGTTATCTATAAATTAACAACTTTATGTCATAAATAAAATTTTATATATATATATATATATTTATTCTTATGAATATATTTATAAACGAACGGCACATTTTAAAAATGCGATCGTTATTACAATATATATATGAATATATATATTTATATTATATAAACTGAAAAATCAGGTTTAGCTTTTTATTTTCAGAAAAGCTTTAATCACAGTCATGTTTTTTTTTTTCTTTGTTCATTGTGACAGTGTGAACAAAGGAAATAGTCTCTAACGAAGATTTTAATATACTTCATAATCAATTGTTGACCTTCTATCATTTAAATTGAGCCATTAGTTGGCAATGAACTTTTTTCAGCGTGAAGTCTGTTTAAACGAACGGCACGATTTTAAAAGTTGTTTTCGTTATTCCAACCATCTTTTAGATGAATACAAGACTTAATGGTGAAATAAGCCTAAGAAATTATCCAAATAAATTTCCTGAAAAAGCAGAAATTTCAAATTAGTTATATATCACACAAATATTTAAAATATACATAAAAATTATGTCTGGATATGCAGGATTCCGTATATGAGATACTCCGGATATGAGTGATTCCGAATATTAGCTATTATACTGTATATATATATATATATATATATATATATATATATATATATATATATATATATATATAGAGAGAGAGAGAGAGAGAGGGATGAGAGAGAGGGGATGATTGCTAGAAAAAAAATATTTAAAAGATTTTGAAAAGATCCAGCGTCGCTCGTTCATGCTCACCTTAGTCCCAACAACTTCAGCAAACGCGATGATACGTGCCACAAAATAATTTTCTAATTTGTCGTTATTTGTCTTTTAATCTTCTTGCTTTCTTCAGCTGTCTGTGCTACTTGATAAACATCTCTGTATTTTGAACCGAACCTTTCTTCAATCGGCATTTTTAGATTGATTTTATATTCTAACGCTTAAGGGTTATCTTTTGGGCTAATCTGATATAATATCACATCTAACTGATACTAATCTATAAGATCATCTACTGATGACCTGAAAACTAACTCTTTGTCCTAACATTACGCAAATATTCTATCTAAAGCGCTCTTCACGTCGTAACCAGCTATTCTGTTCACAGGATCTATGAAGAAATATGAATTTATACAAGTCTGTTAACCAGTTTAAAGTCTAAATTGATTTGTGACCTAGATTTCTAGATTGGGAGATTTACTGTGTAATGAGACATAAAAATAATTTATATTTAAAAATACATATATTAAAATTAAAAAACACAGTTAGTATGTATAACTTAATTGGCTATGATAAATGATTAGTTTTGTTTGTATACATAAAAAACATTCCGCTGCTGTTAATGTTATCTCGCTAATCAGTTGCTCCGGGCAACTCAGGGTAATTTTATTCAATGTTTGGCCACATTTATCCTGACATACCCGTTTGAAATGGCGAGTATCCAAGTCCTGATGCCTGTTCAGACATATGTACGTCTGTTCAACACCCACAGAGCCCACTTACGTGTTTTACATTACAACTAAGATGAGCTCACCTAAGTTACATTTTCAGGGAGATAACTCAGCATCCGGCGTGACCAATAATTTGAACAAGAACAGTACACTCAAAGTGTCGGAATCAGTGTCTGGATCAAACCGTGTTTTGCTTTACAGGTAATTATTGAAGTTACCACAGGTAGGGATCACCTCTGCAGGCGATTAAATCAAGACGTCATATTACTGACAAATCAGCCACGGTGAAATTCGATCGCATTTCATCTTCTGCTTTGATAATGTCCCTCAGATGCCGAAACGAGTCAGCTAGCATGGTTTTTCTTCTGGTCTTTATATATATATATAAATATATATATATATATATATATATATATATATATATATATATATATATATATATATATATATATATATATATATATATATATATATGTGTGTGTGTGTGTGTGTGTGTGTAATTTGGATCAATAAGAGTTTAACCTCACATAGTTATTACCTGAAGATCGGCCAGAAACTTGTATTGCATAATGCTCACTCTGTTTAATGGAAAAGTTCTGGATTACGTGCATTAACAAGAAGATAGATTATATTGTATGACGATTTTTTTTTGTCTAAGGATTAGATGAATTTTCTCATCAATATCTTAAAGAAATATTGTAGAAGTTCATAGACCCAAACACATTGACAAAGGAGCAGACAAAACACACACACACACACACACACACACACACACACATATATATATATATATATATATATATATATATATATATATATATATATATATATATATTATATCGTTGTAAAATAATTAAATCAATGTCAGCGGATCCTTAATATAGTTATTTAAAAAGTTATCGTTAAAAACCAAGGTAGATCGATTATAGTTTGCGCTGACTGCGTTGACAAATCAATCTGCTACACAAAGCTAACAATTGCATTATTATAGTGCACTTGTTAGCAATTTTTAATATAATATGCTTTTGATAACCATAAGTGTAAATGCGAAACAAATCATCATAAATGATCAAGGCACATTATTCACAACATTTTTAATCATTTTACCCCAAGCTGGCTAAAAGAACTAAAACACAAGGTTTTACTGAGAGTGAAATAAACTGAGATCGGACAATAAATGTTCATATTTCGATGAGACAGAAAATGGCATCTGATGTTTCATTTCAATTTCTGAAGATCGTAGTTAATAGCAAAGTAAGAATCCAGAAGATATTCTTCTAAGCGAAAAGTGTTGAAAAAGAAAATATTCGTATAGACTTACGGTTACATCTAGCAATTTCAACAGTAAAATAATGAGACATACCTGCCAATGTAGTACTGCACTTAATTTGTGAAGTTGAGGTAATAATGAGGAAAACTCATGAAGAATATTACAATGAACATATTTATGAAAAAGGCACACAGAGCTACGTTACCACCTTCTTAAAGTGAATGAAGCAGAAATACTATATCAGGACCGATAATATTGCAGATTATTGTTGGGAATTTGTCAAGAATCTCTAGATATATAGCAGAAGCATCAAACTAGATGACGCTTTTCGATGTATGAACGAATGGTAAATATAAGTGAAACTGAAACGTTTTTAGCCAATCAAAAAGCCCTGCTAAAAATTTGGTTTCAAGATTTGTTTAGATATTGTATTGAAAATCTTTCATCTCCCTCTCATATCCACTTTAAATCCACTATTTCGGTAATAAGTTCATATATATTTCTATGTGTTTGTCCGATGCTGTTGATGTTTTGTAGTCTAATTTCCTCTGATAGCGAAATGGGGGAAATGCAGAGATAGATTTTGGTAAGCAGAGATTCCAACAAAGGAATAGGAGAAAACATCGACTATAAACATGAGAATCTCAGGTTCCGAGATGAATTTAACAAATCACTTCTGCCATCAGGAATAAAGAAAAATCTCAGATACGATGCGCATCTGCTCATGTGGAATCGAATGATTATATTCATATATCATAAACATACAGGTGCTTATCCTTGTAATCTATGGAGTTTAACGGATACAACAGCGTTAAAAATTAGTTTAACATTTACAGTTTTAAAACATTTTCAAATTAATGGTTCAAATGTTTTGTACATAATATTTATTGTTTCGGCAAAATCAAAGTTTGGATTTTCTTCCATCGCAGACATTTTTCAAAATCGATTTTAACAAGAATGTTGTCGGAAGGACTCAACCATTACTTCGTTTCATATACATATATGAACTCATATCTATCTGCAGACAGATGTTTTTGTGTGCATATGAACTTTTCAAATCACTGACTATTCGTTTCCATGTAGTATACATGTGCATAGATATTTGGCTTTCTATTTAAAGTATATATATATATTATTTGTTGGGCAATTTTTAAGAATGTTATGTCTAGTGATTTGTACTAATCTACCTTACAAAATAGACAATCGGAAAGTAGAACTTCGAACTTAGTTAATAATATACAAAAAGAGGCTTACACAGGAGCGTCTGTTTTAAAATGTTTGAACACGCCCCCATATATATATATATATATATATATATATTCACTTTTGTATATCGCGTGTGCGTACGTGTCCCCGTTAGTGAATGTATATAATTTTATTCTCCATGGATACCTGTTTGCTTCTGCGTATGTGTATGTATGTATGTGGTCCGTCCAGTATATCTGGCCATCATGTGGGCATGCCGTGTGCCCATGTGTGTGGGGTTAATATCTGTTTAGTGCTGGTTTAATTTTTTCCATGAAGTTTGTTTCTTCAATTTGTAGTTGTCTGTTTGGTATATTGGCATAATTTTAAATTTGCCTTGATTGCATTCGTAGATGTGTTGCGCTACAAAGCGTTTTCTGTTGTCGGGCAATGTGATGTTGCTTTTGTAGAGAGCAACTATGTTGTTAATTGCTTGGCTGATGCTTACATATGACTTTTTGCATTTTGTGCATTTGAGTGCATAGATCACATTTTTGTAGTTGCAGTTTAAATTTTTATTTATTACGAATGTAGTTCTGGGGTTTCAAAGGCATGGGAGTTCCTTTCTATAATTACATCACAAGCCCAAAATCTTTTTTGATGCATTTTGCGACGCCCTGCATATTGTGTTGTTTAAATTTGGATGAGGATAAAATGTGTTTCAGGTTTTTAGTTTGGCGCTTGATTTTAATTATTTTGCTTGTGTTTAGTACATTTTGCATTTTGCCATTCATGTTAAGTATGTCTAGATTTCTTGAAATTTCCGTAAATAGTTCTGGATTGTTCTTATTGTATTTTGAGATATAGGCTAGGTTTTATTCGCCGTTTCGATTTTTTTTATTTCGTAGTTAGGCCAGAGGTATTTTTTCTGCTAGTTCAAAACCTTTGTTACTTAGTGTTGGATGGGTAGCCTCGTTTATTTTAGAGTTCTATATTGTTCTTCTAGGCGGGTTTTTGTCGGTTACTATATTACAAACCCTACGTCCTAGAGAATAGAGGATAGATTTCAGGCAGATCTTTAAATGAATGTATTGTTGGTTGTCTGTTGGTTTGTGGTAGATAACTCTGATCACGTGGTTCTTTCTATTTCTAATGAGTATGTCTAAAAATAGTAATTCGTTAAAATTATATTCTTGGGAGAATTTGATTTTTAGGTGTGAGACCTGAAGCAGAGTATTGAATTGGTTATATCGTCCCATGAGGATTTGTATAAAATAAAACAACCATCGTTTCTAGGATTTTGCGAAGTGCGTTTTCATATCATCCCCATATATTGATTCTGTCAATTCATATAGGTTTTCCTCTAGGTAGGCAAGTGTTAGGATATAGCTTTCGTTGTCAAATTTGGATATAGCTTTCGTTGTCAAATTTAAAAGTGTTATTGCTTAGAATCAGGTCTATACCATCGATAATAAATTTCTTAGTAAATCTGGGATGTAGTGTTTCTTGATGTTCTTCAATCCAAAATGAGATTGCCTGTTAACCTAATTCATAGGGTATCTTGCTATGTAGCCTACTGATATCAAAAGTAGCCATAAGTGTTCCCAGATCTACTTTTTGAGGCATGGAGCTAAGGAAGTAGTTAACGTCTCTGGTGTAGTTTTTAATCTACTTAGCAAATGGTTGTAGTATTATGTCTATTACGTTACTGAATCTGTTAGTTGGACAGACTGGGCCTGCTACTATGTGTCTGAATGTAAGGTCACTGTGGTTTGGGATGGTAATGTATTCAAACTTTTGTATTTGGATAGCTGATTTTATTTCACTCGATTTGGGAATTTTTGGTAGTCCGTAAAATCACTTGTTTTTGGTGCAAAGTTTATTAGGAAATCCTTTTCATTATTTGTTAATATTTTGTTGTGTCGTGCAGGTTGACAATTTTTGAAATAATATTTTTGTCTATGTTGGTTTCGATTAATTTTTAGTTGCTCTTATCCCCTAGTGCTTCTAGAATTTTTGTTTTATAGTATATTTTGTCCATGATCACTATAACGCTGCCTTTATATGTCTCCTTCATAATTATGTTGTTACTTTTACAGATGCTCTCTAAGGATTGTCCTTGTATATAAGTTTGTTGAATAGTTTTGAATTTTGTTGGTCGAGATTCCAGAGTTTTTTAAAAAAATGTTTAGGTCATTTCTATCATTATTTGGTGGGGGTGTGGAGAAATTGGATTTATTTCTTACCAATAATTCATCTGCAATGCTTTCCTTATTATTACAGATGTCTTTTATTCTGGGTTTGCGTTCAAATGATCTAAGGTCATTTTTAGGTCTGTTATATTGCTTTTCGGAGCAGGGCAGAATTTTACTCCTAATTTTAATAGGTCGATTTAGTCCATTGCCAGTATATATATAGATAGGTTTATTATTTTGGGTTTTGTGTATTCTAAATTGTTTACAGGTGCGTACATATATATTTATGCGGTTCGACCAGTGTATATGGCCATCATATGTGCATGCCGTGTGTGCATATATGTAGGTGTTATGCCCTGTTTAGTGCAGATGTAAATTTGTCTATCAAGTTTTTTATCTTGAATTCGTACGAAAGAGTAGCTGTCTGTTTGGTATATAGGCATTTTTTCAAATTTGCCTTTCTTACAAATTCAAGGAAAACCTCAACACACATAGCCACACGGTATGCACACATGATGACGAAATACACTGGTCGTAACGTACATATAAGTACACGTACGCACGCGCAAACAGATATCCATAGAGGACAAAAATATATATACATACACTGGCAAAAACAGATAGACTACTCAAGAGCACACACATGAGCCCTACGCAAAAGAGTAAGAATTTGTATGTGTGTGCTTGTATTTATGAGAATGTATGCATAAATGTATATGTGTATGCTGCTATGTATGTGTAAGGTAACGGGGACGCGCGCGCACACACGATGCACAGAAATGGAAATAGATTTAACAGTCTCAAGGGTGATGTGTTGATAGGAGACCA
>CAHIKZ030001336.1:415000-422500 GCA_903632075.3 Acanthosepion pharaonis
CTGGAACCAGTCTAGAAAAAAAAATCAATCTTTTCTAAATCAGCAAGATCTGTAATTGTTTTTGTCGGGTAATCTACCCCTATTGTATTAGACATACGCACAGCTACACTACATGTGATGCTCCTATGGCCTTAATTGTCTATGGGACGCGTGACATAATGATTACTTATTTAAATATAACTAAATTTCAGAAAATTTATTTCATGTTTAGGAGTGTTTATAATCATATGTAGTAATGATAGTAATTACTGTCTTTAAATCTAATGTAACCATTGTCTGTGTGCTCGTGTGTGTTATATGTGTGTGTATGTATGCGGCTGCACAGCGCGTATGAGTGTGTGATTCTCACAGCACAGACAGCTATCCCGCATTTTTTGTTGTGTCAACGCATTATTTCTCACTGGGGTTTCATTATTCAATCTTGCAGTGTACCGAGTTTCATTTCGCAATGTGGCACCATGCATCCAGGCGATTTGAAAGATTTATTTATAGATATATGATTTGCTTTTTTACGGTTTATCAACCATTTGAGGATTATTTAAGGCCGAAATGTATTTTAGGTTTTAAGAATAATTCTTTCTTTCTTTTTTTACAAGAGGATTTAACCGCCATGCATTCAGGCGATTTGGAAGAAAGAAAGAGAAAACGAAGAAAAGGAAAAGGAAAAAGTAATACGAGACGGGTCATAGGCGAACACACACACACACGGCTTAAGAGACGGGAATAAGAAAGAAAAGGGTTATTTTTGATAGGTATCAAATGTCGAAAAGTGTTTCATTTCAATTACAATGAGATTGAGTGGGCGAGGAGGTGTTATCAATATCTAGGCCACCTGCGAACAAGCGTTGACCGATTTCCGCTTATCCGCGAAAAATGGAATTGTGTTATCCAGAGATGTCACCAAATAAGAAGTCCACTTTGGAACGTTAGACGAAACACACGTGTGGCTTGGGGCCTTGGCTGGGTATGGAAAATTAAAATCCCACACAAGTAGTTTCACTGGCTAAGTTTTTTTTTTTTGACAGAATAGACTTTTGCCCTGCGATAATAAAATTTTGTTATCAAACACATGAACCGAAGGAAACTGACATATTTTTATTTCTGCTTTGGAGACGCCAAATTGGCGAAAAACTTGGAGAAAATTCCTTTCTTAGACCATGTCAGATAATCCAGCTGTCCAGTGCATTACCGATAAACTACATGACAAACGCCACGTGTTGAACAGAGAGTTGTCACATTAACCGCCCATGATAACGGCGATTTGAAAGAAAGAAAAGAAAGAAAGAGGAGAGATCATTAATTTTTTTTAGTTAAGCAAGATATATTTCTTTTCCAAAACAAAGCCACGGGTTGTCCACGCCCGACTAAGACGTCATTGGCCAAGTGGTGATCACATGACGCACGAAGGAGGAGGGAAGATACCCGACCAGGACCTCATCGGTCGAGAGTGGTCACATGACGTCCGAAGAAAACACTCAACGCCCTATCTAGAGTATAAGTATGAGAAGCCGCTACGAAGAAGTGGGGAGGGCAGTTCACGCCCCTCAGAAGCATGGTGAGAAAGTGGGAGTGAGAAAAGAGTTATCAAAAATGGAAAAGAGTGGAAAATCCCTAACCAGAAATAAGAAGGGTGGATATGTATTTAGAATTATCGAAGAACCCCTGACGCCAACAGACCCAACCCGGTTTTGACGGCGTCAATAAAAACGAAGCCCCACCAGACAGAAATCAGTTCGTCGGACTCTGGCAGGCAGAGTTAGTTCAGTTCGTTCGACCCAGGCGGGCAGAGAAGAGTTCGTTTGGCCCTGAGTGCCGAGAAGTTCGCGCCCCGACGGCAGAGATGAGTGCCCAGTAGTTCGTCGGACTCTGGCAGGCAGAGTTAGTTCAGTTCGTTCGACCCAGGCGGGCAGAGAAAACAGTTAGTTCGCGCACCGACGGCAGAGATGATAGATCAAGATAGCTGACCAAGATTCACGCAAAATTTTGGACTCTTCTTCAACCAAGAACAATTAGCTTGAAGAGCAACTTAGAACCAGACCACAGAAATAAGTTTTTCGACTTTCGTCCAAAGACACACCGAAACACCAATTTCTTAGAGAGCAGACAACTTGTAGCGTTAAAACTTGCCTAGCGAAAGCGACGCCACAATCCACAGAACGGGTCGGGAGATAGATGCAGTCCTATGTATCGAACAACTAGACATAAAAAGTTTGTTACCTTTTTCTTTGATACTTTGAACTTTTTGAGTTTTCATTTTATTTTCTTTTATGCATATTTGTGTGTTATCACCCCCGTTGAACTCAATTTGCATTACGGCCCCAACCTCTGTTTAATCTCGTCTGTCTAAGATCAATTCACAACGTGGGTAGGCAGACTGGAGATCAGTGCAGTTACCTTGGTAACCAGGCGTTGGAAGCAGGTTGGGAACGGCGAGGCTGATATCAAATCTAACCAGATTCCTACCCGAATCACCAAAGGGTTAGAACGTCACGATTGGAGCAGCGACACCCGGACGGAGCAGCGAGGAGCGACCAGCTGGCGCCGCGGCGAAGACGTCACAATTGGTGCTGTTTAGGGACGTCACATCTGGTGTCGTGACCGGGATAGGACCCTGGAACGACCACGTCACAACTGGCGCCGTGGTAGATCAGTATAGAACGTCACAGTTGGCGCTGCGACCGGGGGACGACGTCACAGCAATATTAAGTAAAAATAAACGTGCGAATGTAAATCTATATGTCATCAGAAATCACCATTTCAAAACTATATATATATATATATATATATATATATATATATATATATATAAGCCTAATTTGAAAGAGTAAGTCAGCAGTCTCTTCTAGTAAAAACATTGATGCAAATGTTTAAATACACAATTATTACCGATTAAATCCTTTGTAAATACTTGTAGACAATGCGGCTTATTGCTTAAATATTAAAACCGAGAGAAAGATGTTTTTTTGCCTAATTAATGACCTGGTTAAAGCATGAAAAGTTAATATTCCACCTAAACACTTACACAGATGAAACACAGTTATAAAAGTGTCAATTATTTTTCTCGTCCCATTCAGACGGAACTCTATAAATTTGTAGCTTTACGAACTTTGCTTTTATCCAGCCGTGGCGCGTAGAGGAAAAATACGGCCCCTTTTCTCTTCTATATGAAGAAACACAAGTTTTAATGAGTTGCAGAGTCTGCTTCATACATATAATAGTTACATACTCCCTACTTTTGTCTATAATGTTTGGTTAAATGAGACACAAATACATTATTTAGAATACTGACTTTTCAGTCAGGAACGCACCCATCGTTTGGCATACTGCTGTTTAACAGACAAAACAAGTTACATCTATTTTACTGAAGTCTTCTTCAAACTTCATTATTTAAGTCACCAAATTTGTCATTTATGCCCAAGTTTGTGAGGATAGAACTGGAAATCCATTGTCAAAAGCCAACACTTTCCTGCAAATCATTTGATATTAGTCTTTTCACCTTAACAAAGGTTTTCCTTTGTCCTTCTTGGGTGATGATATGCTTCTGTGGTTTCCTTCGTTTTCTGCTGTGTACTAATTGTAGCCTAATGTGTGGATGAGATAACTTAGTGCTTAAAGCTGTCTGCAGTGTGCGAACACCAGCTTTCATTTCCAATGTTGATTTTTTAGATTAGCTGGGCACTGTCTGGTGTGGTATTACAGATACGGGAATTATGAAACAGAATTGCGAAGGCGCATTGCAAAAGCGAAATATGCCTTCATATCAAAACAAGTTATTAAGAAAAAAGACTCATTTTCCTAGAAAGAGAAGCGAACGCTGAGCCACGTTGTAGTATTAGTTCACCTATATAGCAATGAATTTTGGACAATGTCCTAAAAGATGAAGAGACAAATTTGGTCAATGGCGTTGCAGCTGTACAAAAGGATGGTGAGATTCTATTGCCGAAATCAACGGGGAAGGAAAATTTCATAAAATGAGAAGGGGACAGTTGAAATTTCTAGGTTGCATAATGAAGAAAGGGGACTAAGATAATTTAGCACACAAAGGGCATATTGGAGGCAAAAGTGTAATGTAAAACAGCAAGAGGCATACCTAACCAAATTGCGTAAACGGAAGCGATTAAAATTAGTACCCCAAGAGTTAAACGTATTGATGGCTTCAATAGCATGATTATGGCGATATACTAATGTAGAAAAGTGTTTAGTTACGAAGGATGGAACGTTGTGGCTATATTCTGACGAAACACGACACACAGACACACACAAAAAAAGAAATGACTCGCTGCCTAGTAAAATATTGCAGTAGAATCTTTTTACACTCTTTTCAACATTTCTTCATAATCAATTTTAGCGTATTAAACTAAAGAGAGTTTTTCCATAATGACGTTAATTCTTGTCTCATATTGTTTGTAATATATTTGATAGTTTGACAACAGGTTATAGTCTGTTATTTTATGTTTTTACTCCTACTTGAAAAAGCCAATTGTATTTTGGGTGAATTTGTTTTATATTCTCGGCCGTATTTATGTTTGTCTGTGGATATTTTAATGTATTAAGTGCAGCACGAATAATAATAAATATATGAAAAACAGAGTGAGTGTTTTTTTTTTAATTTAAAACTTTCAACTACTTATGTACAAGATAAGAAAAAGTCCCATTTGAGTTCTGCTCTTACGGTGTTTTCTAACGGATTTCCAATATTTCTGGCTTCGAGGGAGACTCTTACGAGAAAGTTGTTATCTGTTTATAATTTAACAAAATATACTGGATGCCTGCAGGAGAGCAAGGATCAGCAAATAAATTTCTATATTTGATGAGTTTTGTTTTCCCTGCATGGTCTACTGTTCGTTCTTATTTAACTACGATTAATGCTTACCTATGTTTTAAGACATAAAAACAATGTTTCCTTAAGGCATAAAATCATTGTTTCCTTAATAATACATTAATATAAACTTCAGAAAAGCGTTTACAAATGTGGCAATATTTTCTGTTGGCAATTTTTAAGAATATTACACAAAAATATGCATGTAATGTTTTAGTTTAACTTGGTTAATTTAATGAGATATCGAAAGATTTTTGTCGAATGTATGTCTTGCGGGACAAAGACATAATGAATTAATAGACCCATGTCTGCTTTACACGAGAAGTGAAAAGTATGATTTGTAGGCTGATTAAATTAGCGCATAAATTTTGATTTTGAGTTCTGGTTTATAAGTGTCAACATGTAGATATAAGTCCACTGGAGTAAAATAAAAAGATGTATATATAGATTGATTTTGAATAAAAAAGATAGAATATTCTCGTTTACACTATCATATATACATTCAAATAAAGTATTAAAAAAAATGTTGGGCTCAATTTTCACCACAAACTTATTTTTCATTTTCTATCAATGCTAATTATATTAGAATCGTAGAATAACAACAATATTATCTTTACATATTTCTTTTCATTCAAAAATAACAAAAAAAAGAACATTAATAGTGTTGATACTAGTAATACACAAGTATAAAAATAAAAACTAACATATGGCGCCAAGACAGGTGATATGTATCTAATGTTAGATTTAACCGTATGGTTCCCTGTAGCAGAGACGCTAAAAGCAGCTGGTTCGCTATGCTTCGTCGAAGCACAGGAGACATTAGATCGACTCCCACCGGGAGCTAAACAAACAAAACAAAAAGCGAAATATTTAAGATGTTTTCGTGAAGGAAATACAAATAATATATAGAAATTTAAATCGCTGGGAAAAGATAACGTAGATAGGGATTTTCAAAAGACTGGATGACTTTTATACCCTTTTATTTGAAAAATGGTGTCTGTCATGTTCTTAAGGAAAAGACTTAGCGAAAAGGTGAGTGTCATAAGACATGAAATACGATAGTATGTACATATTCCTTATTATCAGACATTCTTATTTCATTTGTAAATGCCAATGTACGTTCATTAATCGAATTCACTACGTCGTTCATTCACTTGGAGATCCGAATGTTTGGCGTAAAATTAACTTTCTGCCTTCTTTCTTAAGCTCAGTTATCTTACTATAGTGAGTTATAAAGCGTGACGTAGATGCGGCACAAGGCCAAAAGTAGAGTGCACCCAGTAAAGACCGAACTCACTACTCAGTCCTAATTGTTCTAGCGAGATAAGATTGCTAACAATTACACCACCTCAAGTTGTCCTAAATGATTTTCCAAGCGTAGCTTAGCTGTAGCTCAAGTACGTAAGTATGGGGTACCCAGTGAGGATCGAAATCACTATTGAGTTGCAATTGATCTAGCGAGACAAGCTGGCTAACTATTACAGCACGAAGAAGTGCCCCAAATGATTTTCTAACCGTAGCTTAGATGTGGCAGAAATATGGTGTACCCAGTGAGAATCGAACTCACTATTAAGTTGTAATTTTCCTAGTGAGGCACACGTGCTAACCTTTTAACAAAATCGAGGTACCCCTCAGTTATCTTAGTATATACGTGTATGGTACACCTATGCTAACAACTAAGAAAGTTACCAATTTTTCCAAACTTGAGGTATTCAACATTTACATCTGACCGATCTTTTTAAGTACATATCTAACGGTAGCATTTTAAATACATATCTAAAACTAGATTCTTAAATGCATATCTAACAGTAGAATTTTAAATAAATATCTAAAAATAAATTCTTAAATACATAGTTAACAGTATGATTTTTAAAAATACCTATCTAATTATTATGAAATTTTAAAATAAATACTGACAAGAGGATATTTAAGCTACATATCAAATAATAGAATTTCTTAAACACATTGAAAAATAAGATTTTATATATGTAGTATCGTATGTAAATTAGATAGACAATTATAAATAGAGAACAACTAGCCAACATAGGAATGTTATGCGTAGCAAACCTCGTTTCTATTAAAAACACGGAGAACTGTACCTTAATACTACGCAGAGAGATATGAAATACATAAAAAATATACAAACTTAATAGTATTTAACAAAAATATATTTAATAGGATTTGTTAATACATATCTAAAATATATTTAAATGCATATTTAACAATAGAAATCTTAAATAAATATATAGAAATAAAATTTTTAAATACTTATCTAACAATACAATTTTTTAAATGCATAATTTTATAATTTTAAATACATACTAATAGAAATTTAAAGGACATGACTAAGGACACCATTTCTGAAATATATATTGAACAATAGAATTGTAAAATATTTATGTTTATGATTTTTTATTAGTATCTAAGAATAGAATTTTTAAATACCTATCTAACAGTAGAAATTTATGTATGTAGCAATAGGATTTTTCAGATTCATTTATGACAATAGAATTTTTAAATGCATATCAAGCAATAGAATTTCTGAAATACTTATCTAAACGTCGCTTGTTTAAAATTTCTTTTAAAGCGTAAGTCTTTTAAAATAATGCTTAGTTCAAATGAAAAGACAAGAAAATTTAAATATTTAATAAAATGAATTAAATATCTCATATTTGGACAAA
>CAHIKZ030001336.1:427500-462500 GCA_903632075.3 Acanthosepion pharaonis
TGTTTATTTAGAAGATTATCAGAAATATGGGAACCGACTATAATGCATCAAATACATTGCTATTCATAAGTTTAAAATAATAAAAAGTGTTCCAATAATTTGGACTGATTTTGAATGCGAATTAAGTTTAGGCGTCTAATGATTGCTTAATTTTTTCATATTTGGTGGTCACTTGTGAGGGATTATATTTCACACACAATTGCTTGGACTTAAATAACATGATCCAATAGAGAAATAAATTTTCACAAATAACACTGACTTATTTACTGCTGACTTTGATCCGTCTTAATGAAACACCCTTTATTTGTGAATTATAGAACCAGGAAATTTAAAAGAAAAACATAAATGCGCATAGCTATTAATTATAAATTTGGAAAAGAAATTAATTTTCAGGATATTATATATTTTTTAGATAATTTTATATCACAAGTTAATTCAAGTTTTAATTCTTAAAGGAAAGGTATTCAGTAGGCTAAGGTAAAAAAAATTCTAAATTAAAAGAATTTATAATTTTTATTACTTCATAATGTGTTAAATAATAAATATTCCATCGTAATTTAATAAAATATTTTTACTATATTGTTACTCCTAGAGAAAGTAGTAGATGAAAACGAGAATATATATATAAACAACGATTGGAAGTTAACAATGTATAATTGTCAACTAAAGAAACCGGCCAATGTATGAGTTTGACGATACTAAAATAAGACAAATACCAGTATTTAAAGATTTAGGAATTAATTTAACCGAAGACAAAATATGCAACACCGAAAACCGAATGCGCATTGGGATAGCGAAAGATGCCTTCTAAAAGCTAAGCAAAGTGAAGAATCAGAAAAAAAATGTTAGAAACGAAAAGAGTACTGGAATTTTATGTAATATCAATCCTCTTATATATTAGTGAATAATGGAAAAGCTTATAAGAGAGAAGGATGAGTTCAATACCAGGGACCGACGTAATTTCAGAGAAAATAGAAACAAAAGGACGCTTATAATTAATATCAGAAAGAGAATTGAAATGTCAAGGACGCATAATGAAAGCTTTGAAACATTGACACTGAGAAGGCATATTGAAGGCAAAGTAAGACAGAGAAAAACAACGAAAAACCTACCTAATGAGCTTGAGGAAATGTTTGGGAGAACACATATTTATCCGAGTTAGCACAAAGACAAAATTCGATAAGAGCTAAAAAGGACAGGGAATTAGGGAGTGCCATGATCACCCACGTACTGAAGGTGCTGGTACATAGAATCATTTTAAATATATTCTTGTAAATATACAATATAATCTCATAGATAATAGTATTTAATAATAGAGGCACGGTGGAATAATGGATTTCGTTGCAGATTGAAGAATTGGAGAGCCGAGTTAAAATTCAAGTCGACTTCACTTAAGTGTTAACTAACTTGGGAAAGGTACGGATCTATACCTTCTTTCCGATTTATGGGTAAATAGCAAGACAGATTGGAATTTGTAGCCATGGGTGGCAAATGGCCTAAGAGAAGGACACACTCTGAACTCAAAACCTTCGACTAAACGTAAATAGTAACGCAGTCTGTTCTATGCTTTGGTTGACAGCCACTCTAAGAGAAGGACAGTTCTGTATCCAAATCCGGAGGGTTGGTTTCTAAGGCTGTACGATATCATGTTTTATTACATCTAACAACGCTGGTATCGAACTATTTTGGCCGTTAACTT
Organism: Acanthosepion pharaonis; assembly: GCA_903632075.3. Lineage (NCBI taxonomy): Eukaryota > Metazoa > Mollusca > Cephalopoda > Sepiida > Sepiidae > Acanthosepion > Acanthosepion pharaonis. The sequence goes on from CAHIKZ030001336.1 coordinate 429,200, forward strand.
TCCACTGGAAAACATTGGTAGCGTGGAGAGTGGAGACGTACTGCATGGACAACTCTCATGAAAATGCTGCATAGGTTTCTGCCCTGGAGAGGACATGACTCAAATCCATGGTTTCTCGAGACCGAAGGATGCCATATTTAGCTTGTAATATTTTTATTGTAGATATTTTTAACACTTTTGATGTTTGTGCAGATGTTAAAGGATTGCAATAAGCTCTTTAACAAACTATAACAAAATAATTATATTTTTTTAAATATAATCAAATGTTTTATTTAATAATAACCAAAATTTGCATTTTACACATTTTGTTTTTAAATTCCTCAAACAAATTAAAAAGATCGAATATTCAATTCTTATTAATTCAAATCATTGTTTCCAATAATTTCTTCAAAGATGAAAAACAGACGAGGCAACAGAAATGTTATTCTCAGGATGCTGAGGATACAACAGATAGAACCTTTGAACTACGAGAATGTTTTTAACGAGGCAGGATATAAGGAAGAGGTTTAGGTTTGCGTGATTTCCTCTTCTATTGGGAACATAATGGACTTATCAACGATCTGAGAAAGGTCGTAACTGATGAAAAAATATTGGAAGACTATGTCTTCTCCATCGGTTTTGTTTAAATTGACTAACCACAAATTGTGGTGAATATTGAAGTCGACGCGAATATGAATGCTTGCTGAGCGGATGTACTCAGTCGTTTCAGCTATTTTATCGAACATTAGTTTCATCATTTGGACGATAGACAGTGAAGATAAAAGAAGTATTGCGAACAAGGGACTAGCGAATGCATATGAAGGGGAAATAATAGTTCTCGCTTTGGTGGTCGCTGCCATATGGGAACACGGTCTTTATGTAAGCAGCGAAACTGTGAACATGGTAATTTAGAGGGTTAAGTAGACCTGGTATGAGAATTCCTGCATTGGGATAGCTAAAGCGTTACCAGTTTCAGACAGGAACCAGAGGTCAGGCTCGACCTCGTGATAAGGGAGTTCAACATCTGAAAAGTTGGAAATAGTCTCCTGACAATGATGTAGGAGATGGGGTATACTTTTATCTTTGTGGGTTTATTTCTTTTCATTGTTGTGGTCATAGTTAGATATCGGATATTTGTACAGGGAAAGACAAAGTAACGAAACACTCTCACCCAAATATAGTACATTTATAAACAACGTGGATTGAACTGCCAAAATGTACATGGCATGAAGACGTCGGATTGCATGATCAAGATACCATTCCTAAAATAGTAATTAAAGAAACTCGGCTCTATAATTCATACAATTTATCACGTGTCTATCATTTCTCTATATATCATTCACGTTATATTTATCTCAGACACTATATACGCTACCATGGGGCACCTCGAGGCGTGTAATGGTTAGCGAGCTTGTCTCGCTAGAACATTTACGACTGAGTAGTGAGTTCTATCCTCACTGGGTGCCCTCCCTACTTTCGACCTTGTGCCACATCTAAGCTACGCTTGGAAAATTACTATAGACGCTACCATGTCTTTGGTTTGGTTTTGTTGATTTTAATGACCGTCATATCAATCTCAATGGCTTATTTAAGGCAAAAATGTTTAGGATAAGTTCGTAGGAATAGAATATGTATTCTTTGTATCAAATCAGTTTGTTGATCAGGTTTTATTGACGTATCTTTGGAAAGATGGCTTTTAACGAGAGTCTTGTTTCATTGATGAATTCTTTTCAGATATAGTTTATAGAGAAATTGTTTTATATTGCTATTCTCCTTTTGTTTATATTTTGTGGCATAGGCCCACTGTTTTTTTTTTTTTCAAAAATGTATTGCTGTTAATATATTTTTAAAAAAATGTATTGGAGTCAATATCTTTTTCATAAAATCTACTGCTAGTTATTAGTTTTTTGTTTTTTTCAGAAAGTTATTTCTAGTAATTTTGCTAGAAAATCTAATTTTATGTGTTCATAGTTTTTTGGCCCCAGTTTCGGGGTTAACGATTTACCCAAAGATGTGACCCTAACAGGTGCTACTACCTCGAGTCAAGGTGGACTTGAGAACACCAGCAATTCAGAGGTGGTTCCACGCTCCTCAGAACCTCCCGATCAGCGGCCTTGCTTTTGGACTTAGTTTATCTTCTCGTGACGCGGATATAGTTTATCGTCATACCCAGGACGGTCAAATAAAGCAATTTAAAAATGTTAAATAATGAGATGTGGTTCCACGTTCATCAAAACCTCCAGATCAGATGCCTTGCTGCCGAATGTAGATTATCATCATACTCGGGACGGCTTCGTTTCGGTTTCAGTACAAACATTGTATCTATCTACAATATGTATCACAGTAGACTTATTATTATGGTTAGTGTTATAATTAAACGTTATATATGCACATATGAAAGGAAATCTCATATTGTTCCTGTGTACAAGATATAGAAGAGGGTAGATTCTTGTAAATTCTTTTAGTTTCAGATTTCTCTCATTTGCTGTTGCATAATATGCAAGAGAGCTCGTTTAATTATTTTGATGTAAACTTGGAGCCATCTTTCACTTTTGCGTCGCCATATTTATAATCACATCAAATAGAGCACTTTGTGATTATGCGGAAGATTTGTACAGTAATTGAATAAATTTAAAATGAAAAATATATCGGGTAAATATAAAATAAAATGCAACTTGCCGGTGATACCTGGACAGGTTTTATGATATGTAACAAAAGACGGCTTGTGAAAATAGCTAATTAAACTAACATCTTCGCAATATGTTAACATGCATATTCTATCTAATAGGATGCACATAAATGCAAGCAAGAATAATACATGCAGTAAATCAATGAACTAATACACGCCTGAGTGATCAACAACACTTAGCTAAGATTAAGAATTGCAGAGAGTAAAATTTCGGCGTAAGAAATCGATGAGTTTCAATTTTAATGATTATAGTAGAATCATTGCGTTCGAAAGTTAAACAAAGCTAGATATACATACTTTAAATAATTGCGAGAGATTTGAAGATTTTCATCCATTATGAATTGTGCGAATATTTTATTTTCATTGAGCACCGGCTCCTCACCATTGTGCTTCTATATTTCAATGAGACAAAGAACAGAAGAAAGAAAATAAAAAAAATCACCTTTATCGACAGACATTACTCGCCAACTTGTCAATATGAATATTTTCAATAATTACCGTTTTTGCGCAAGTCGATTTTCCTCACACGGACTACGTTGAAGTTATTCGAGTGTAACATGTGACAGAATAGAAATGAAAAGAAAAGAAAAATGCAGATTATCATAAATATTTATTAGAACAGCCAGCTTTTTTTTTACGCAAGGTGTTTTTCTTAGATTCAAAAATAAGATATGTTGTATTTTACGGAGGCCCACCCTACCAGTTTCGCTCTCTTTTCTTGATGTGTCTGTTATCAGTTCTGTACTTCGATATATATATATATATATATATATATATATATATATATATGTGTGTGTGTGTGTGTGTGTGTGTGTGTATATATATATGTGTGTGTGTGTGTGTGTGTGTGTGTATATATATATATGTGTCTGTGTATATATGTGTGTGTGCGTGTCTCTCTCTCTCTCTCTATCTATCTATCTATATATATATATATATATATATATGTGTGTGTGTGTGTGTGTGTGTGTGTGTGTGTGTGTGTGTGTACCTGATACTTGGTGTCTCGATTTAAACTGATATTTCATAAACTATCGTCTTTATTATCTATGCCGTGTCGCGTCAGGACGTCGGAGAATATAGCTCCCCGCATTTTCCTGTCATTTCCAGCTCTTAATAAATTTTGTCTTTTTTGTTATCTCTGCTATACTTCGCTTCGGCATTCATTTACTTATGCTCACTAAGTATGTTATACGTTGTCTGTCCCTCTTTCTTTAAAAAAAAAACCTCTCCTGTGAGCATCAAATTTAACAAGCCCCGTTTCTTCTTTATGTAAACTAAAAACACAACGGCCTCTTCCTGATGTTAAGTATAAGTGTCATTTTGTAGTCCATTTTCTCTAAAACTTCGTCGTTTCTCACATGTTTAGTTCATGTTAATCTCTGCCTTCTTTTATTAACCCACTTTTCTGATGCTTGAATTAGCTTCTTCATCTTTAAGGAGCTTACCCAGCATTCACTGCCATATTAGAGAGCTGATATTACGCAATTGTTCAATATACTTTTTTCCATATCATTGTTAGTAAATAATAGAGCCACTTACTATTAGATGCCTCATTATCGATGTTGTTTAATTCTATGCTTCATTAGTAAGTATTCGTCTACATTAGTCACAGATGAACCATATAAGACATAGTGAAAAATTTTTAAAACTCCACAACATTAGTCGCAGAAACATGAAGCTATTGGAGTAGAAGAGACGGCTACATTTAGGAGTTTCGACAGTAAATGGTGGAAGCGGGATGACAGCCTCGTAGGGCGCTTGAATTCATGAAGTCTGGGAACCAGCGAATGCAGCTCCTCGGAGCTATTGCCATGAAAGTATTTGTAAAACAGACAGAGAAAGGCGACGACGCGTCTGTGAGAGAGTGACTGTAGACGAGATACCAGAGCAGGGCCAGTTATAATGCATATCCGCCTCTGTAGCCTATCAAGAACCCCGAGGCAAACAGAAGGGACTCCAGACCATATATGGCAGCAATACTCCATGCAAGGACGAATTGTTGATTTGTAGATCTGGAGGATCGATTCAGGGGAGAAAAATTTCCTGGCGTGACACAGGAAGCCAACTTTCCTTGCGGTGTACGAAGCAATTGACTCAATGTAATTGTTCCATCTGAGGTCAGCAGTCAACGTGAGACCGAGCAGCCGCAGAGAGTTGCTCTCGAGAAGTTGAGCGCCAGACATTCTAATGGATGGCAGGGAAGGATCTCTGCGGTGATTAATAGTGAGCAGCTTTGTTTTTGAAGCATTAAAGTTGACCAGCCCATTTCTGCCCCAGTTCACAACAAATTGGAGGTCCTTTTCGAGACGCACAGACAGGTTAGTTTTGTCCGTGACACTAGATTGTTTTTGAAGCATGAATAAATTGTGGTGTCATCCGCAGAGATGCCAACTTGGGAATTTATGGCGTCTGGAAGATCATTTATGTAGATAAGGGATAGAGTGGGGCCTAGGATGAAGCCTTGAAGAACACCTGCGTTCGTGGGATAGGAACTGGAGGAGAATCCGTTGAAAACGACCTTCAGTTCACGATTTGGCAGAAATGAATGTATTAGGTCAAACAATCGACCCGTAATGCCATAACTCTGGAGCTTGCGAAGAAGGCCGGCATGCCAAAACCTATCAAACGCTTTGGAGATGTTTAGGGCCACGGCACGAGCTTCCCCATTATTTTCAAGAGCTTGGTAGACAGTTTCAGCGATTGCCGTAAGCACATCAGCTGTAAATCGAGCAAAGCCGAAGCCATATTCCTTGTCTGAGAGCAGATCGTGGGATGTGAGGTGGTTAACCACTTCGGTATTGATTAGGGCTTCGAAGACTTTGCCGAAGAGAGGTAGGAGACTGATAGGACGGTAGTTAGAAGGGTCATAGGGGTCGCCAGAGTTCTTGAAGACAGGAACAATCGAAGAGGATTTCCAGCAGTCAGGAAAACAAGATTCCTTGAGGCAGTAGTTATATAGTTTAGAGAGGGCGGACGCCAGTTCAGGCGCGCATTTCTTCAAGACAATGGCTGGTAACTCATCTCCACCACTAGCCTTGTTGGGGGTCTAAATTAGAGACACTGCCCAATACCAAAGACGAGGTTATGTGCAACTCACTCAATAGGGACTCAATTCTAAGTGGGAAGTCGGGTATGGCTACACCGGTCTTATTGTAAAAGCTAAATACGCCTTTTTTTACATATAAAATATTAAGCATTTTAAGAATTTAAGCGGACGTTAATCCCAACAACGGCTTATTCAGTATATTAATAAGTTTCGTTTTTTCCAAATTTCTCGTTTGCTCATAGTTACATATTGAGGTTATGACCCCTATGTTCGCAATGCAGTTTAAAAGATTTTGCTAGTTAGTCTTTCAGCTTAACCCTTCGAGTTTAATCAACGTTATTATGCTTGAATACAACGTTGCTTTAATAATGGTGGTTCATGACAAGTCTCCTCGTTTAAACTTTTAAGTAATACTGACAGTTTTTCTCGAGATTAAGTTTTAGATTTGACTGAAATAACTAACGACATGATAAAGCACACCTTGGAATTTGCTGCTGGGTAAAAAATGTTGCTCCTCCTTACAGAGGTCTTGGAAATACCACTGCATTTCATCGCGCTCATATAAACTGAACATTTTTTTTTACTTACAGAAGAGTCCATTCGTTGTTTCTTAGGTCAAGTTACTTGCGTCTATGTCATTTTAAACAAACGAAAAACAAAAATAAAAAGAACACTTTATTTTCGGGCCAACGTATGAGGACACTCAAAATCACTTAGTTCTTACAGTGTTATTTTATTAGGATTCAGCTTATTTCAGAATTCCACAAGGTCCCACTTCACCTTATGATACATCCTGAAGACCGTGACGATGGCCTCGAGCTGTCAGTTTCGTAGTTTTCCACGTCGTTCATTGTGCCGTACGCTTGCAAATGCTTTAGAAGAATTGTGAAGGGATTTTCTAATGTTCTCACAGCATTTTTTTTATCCCGTCATGCATAATAATAACAAAAGAAAATGTTCGTTGTTTTTTTTTATTTTTTTATAACTCTTTGATTGCTTGTCTCGTCATCTTCAAGACCTCCAGTCGTATGTGAGATGTATGGAGTCTTCAACTGACAGCTGACAAGCGAAATCGCTTCGAACGAAGTCAAATGAATTGAAATTAAAAGAAACCCCTCGAACAAAAAATCAGAAGCATTTTTTTTTCTATTTTATCTTCTATTTCTCTCCAGCCACGACAGATGTGCCTTCTGAAAGGTTCTATGTATGAGAGGAGTTAGATTAAACTGGGCATAAAATCGAGATCTCTTTACTATTATATATAACAACTTTTGTTTAGACTATTGACAGTACTTGAAATTTACAAGTTATTATAGTGTTATTTATGTCAATGTATCAGCATAACCTGTATATTTTTCTTTTTGCTCATTTCACCCCAAGTAAGGTGATAAAGCCACAAAGACGAAAGGGGATACAGAGTGTGAATGAATCTGAGTACAAAAAAAGCATATTATTAAAGAGAGAGTACAATAAAAGAACAGGTATTAAGTAGATAGATGGCAACGATTGACATTGCATATAATTTTTGAAGCTCAAATTTCATTGGAAAACAATAAGCCGGAATAGAGTTTCACAAATGACAAGTTCGAGAGAAGAAATTATTCCATCAAGCAATTTCGACTTTAATATAATTAAACCGATCTCAGAATTTAGTATTGCGCTTATATTCTAAAGCTGAACTACCAAAGAGGAAAGTTTATCAGTAAAATAACCATAAAATTCTTTTTGGAAAATGGAGAAGGAAGCTATGTTACAGCGCTAGGAAAGTATCCAAGGTGTCAGTTCAGAACTGATAGCATTATATATTCTTCTTAGGATTTTATTAAGTTTCCTTTAAAGTGACACAAAAGAACTAGATCGGAACATGCAGTATGGAATGATTTGACGACATTACTAATGAACTACTCCATGACAAGGTAATTATTTTTTTTATCTAATCTTTATCTACATCCTTCTATCATATAGATTATCATAATATATAATGTTTACCTACATCCAATCATTCTATCAAATAGAATTATCATAATATATAGTCTTTATCTATATCCTATCATTCTATCTTATAGAATTACCATAATATATAGTCTTTATCTATAGCTTATCAATTTATCACATACATCTGTCATAATATCTAATATTTATCTATATTCTACCATTCTATCGCATACAATTATCATACTATTTATTTTTTATCTACACCATATCATCATATCATATACAATTAGAATGCTATGTAACCATTATCTACATCATATCATTCTTAGATATACAATTAATTTATTATATTTCAAGCTTACTGGATATTTCATTATCTTATCTAATAACTATAAATATATGTCTCTTTATCTCATAACTGTAGCAGAATTTACGTGTTGCCATTAGAAATATATACTCAGTGTTAACGTGATTGGTGACTACTCTTCACTCACTCTCTCTCTCTCTTTCTCTCTCTCTCTCTCTTTGGAAAATGTGTTACACAAATTTATTATCTATGTGCCGTGCTCATACATGATGTCGTCGATAATAGCTCCCCACAAATTCCTATAATCTGTATTTCCTAGTATGTATTGTCTTTTCTCAATCTTCGCGATTACCCTTTTTGGTACCCATTTCTACGTGCTCTTCAGGGGAATTATTTATTATTTTATACTTTTCATTTTATCTTTAATATATAATTTTTTTTGTTTCTAGTTGTCTTAAAACTTCCTTATTATTCACATAAACAGTCCATGTCATTCTCAGTAATGTTGTGTAGAACCAAAATTCTGTTTCCTCAAGGTTTTTTCTTCATCTGTGATTAAATGTTTCAGCATTATTTTCATATTACAGGACCGATATTACCCAAGAGTTCTGCACACTTTGTTTTATTTCTAACATAGTTGTCCTATTGCTTAATAAATGACTTCAAACCAAAAGTTTTGGAAAGTAGTCGTCATCAGTACTAGAAAGAGAAAAATATTTAATGGACTTGAGTAAACAATTATTTTGAAATTGTTTTAAGAGAAACATTTCATAAATTTCAAGCGATATTGATACTGGCTGCTCGATAAGTGAATTCCGAAAGATTCTTCATAAGTAAAATATTAGAATTGCAATTTTTTAGTTTACATTATTAATATTTAGAACAACCAAAGTGAGATATCTTTTAAACATGAACATCTAAATATTTTCGTTTGAAAGTATATATCACTATATTGTTAAATTATTATTATTATTATTATTATTATTATTATTATTACTACTACTAGTAGTAGTAGTAGTAGTATTATTAAATAAATATTATTGATTCTGATCTGGCGGTTCGCCTTCAGTCACTTTCCCACCGCTGTAAGGTTGGTTCCTCTGCTTTTTCTGTAAATAATTGCATGGTAATTGTTCAGATGATCTCTTTGCTGTTATCTAGACTTTTGGAATTTAAGCACAGTATTAGACTAGCGTCGAGATGTCATCAATTTACAGTTGATCCGGCTAGATGCAGCCGTAAAATCTATGCTAACAGTTTATTCTCTCGCGCTTCTCGCCTGTGGAACTCACTTCCGGCTCAACTTTAATCTGCAAAAAAACTAAATGCAACGTCAATCGATATCTACTGTCCTCCTGAATACTCTTTTCTATTCCCGCTCATTATTAATGATTCTGTTCCTAATTATTCCACAACATGTAAACCCTGATGTCTTAGTGACTCTACTGCCTTGAATGGTTATACCGATTAAGAACATACGTGTATATTAATAATGCAAGCATTGATCATAGACACTTGTTATAAAATGCGTAGAAGGGTTTTCTGAAAATTATTCGCTTCAGCTAAGCCCAATTTACAAAATATAAGCAAATAAGTAAGCATTATGAAGAGGTTCATTTTTTATTGAACTGAGAAATTTTCATCATCTCCTCGTCAATAGATTTCTGCGATACCCGTTATATATGAATTAATGTGTCTTTCAGTAATTCATAACTCTGTGTCTCCATATAACTTAAGAAAATACTTGGGATAAATTTAAATCCAATTTGTAAATATCTTTGCTGATCAACGAAGTCATTTAATGAGAATTAGCTTTAAAAATGTCAGTATTTTAGTCTTTATGTTTGTTGGGAGGCAATTGATAAATAAAACGGACATAGAGAGAACAAGAATCTCCAAAATAAACACTCGTTTCGACAAAATGTTAAATCTTGCGGTCAATTAATATTGGACTTTAAGCCGTCTTCAGTAAGCATGTCTTAATCCATCAAGTGATTGTTTTTGTCAGGCCCGACAAAAAAAAAAAAAAATCTTTACCTCATATCAGACCCCAAACTACTACCATTCACTATGAATGGATGTGCTCACGAGGAGGCACCGTGCTCTGAGATACTATTGGGCCTCAAACTACCATATGAGCTCAAGTGGAATTCCTTTGTACGATCCTTCGCTAAAGATGCAGGTAAAATCAACAACCCCCTCTACCGCTCCAGTAATTACCTAACTCCCCATTCTATCCTTCAAATATATAAGAACAAAATCGGGATGAAAATGGAAGTACAGTCGCCATATTTGAGCGAGAGCTGCCCAGACCAAACTTACCCGTCTTGGTAGAGTTTCAAAGCGTATACGCGAATTTGTGGGGGAAATAATTATTTTCCACTCTCTCTCTCTCTCTCTCTCTCTCTCTCTCTCTCTCTCTCTCTCTCTCTCTCTCACAGGATGTGGCGAGACTCGCGCTGCTTTATCCCTACTTCCATGGAAAGTGCTCGGACAAACGACATCTTCCTGTTCCAATACCTCTGACGTTCAAAGCTAGGACCCGACATGCAACTTCCTTATAAGCAAACCACCCATATTCCTTTCGTATTCCATCGTAAGTTCCACTCAAAGAGCTTCTTCCTGCGAATCACTACTTTATGGAACAGACTCCCTAGGGAATGTTCGGGAATGATCGGGAAGATCGCTACAATCTTAACCTGTTCAAGTCTAGAGTCAATATGAAAAAGTTAAATCCATGATGAGTGCTCAATGTATAAATTTATATACAGAGTAATCTAAATAAATAAATAATAAGGAGAAGACTTAAGTATTCATCATATCATCGTTTATAATTCATTTCAACATTTACACACACACACACACACACACACACACACATATATATATATATATATATATATATATATACGTGTGTGTGTGCATGCTATATATATATATATATATATATATACGTGTGTGCATGCATATATATATATATATATATATATATATATATATATATATATATATATATATATAATGTAGGACCATGCCTTAGATACAAAGACAAGCTGAAAAGCAACTTGTCAGCAGTCAATATACCACATAATACCCTTCAGCGCTTAGTCTTGGAGCGTGTAGAATGATCAAAGTGTTTTAGTGTACTCAGCAATTTTCAATCTGCTTATCTGAATCATCTTCCAGAAGCGAGAGCAAGATCTAAAAGGTCAGCCAATCTAATAGTGATCTCATCCCACAATCCTCACACTTGCTCCATATGTGGTCTCCTTTGTAAATCACTAGCGGGTCGTAAATGCCACTTAAGATTATCGCACAAACTTTCATAACTGAATCAATAAGCTGTCAGATCCTCATACGTCGAAACCGACGGGGGGAGTCCATTATATATATATATATATATATATATATATATATATTTATATATATATATATATATGCATGTATGTATGTATACCTGTCTTATCAGACAGACTACATATTCAGCTAGATAATCTTATAATAAATGGATATTTAAAAAATAACTAAGATTAAAATTTAAAAAAAATAGAGATTAATAGTAATATTAATACAGACAAAAAAATGTAACTGTCGAAAAAAAAACTCTACCTGTCAACTAAATCATAAATGTATGAATAAAGCCGTTCTTTATAAGGCTAGCATTAAACAAGATGGCGAGATATATTTTATTTTGGTTCTACTATAAACGACTGAAAGTCATGGTATGGCCATCATGTAATAACACTTACCAATAAGCAATATTCAAATGTCATTGCACACTTAATGTTTTACTAGGAAATCAAAACAAATAACTACACACCGATACTAAAATGGAATTTCATCGAAAAAAATCTCCGGCGACCGATGTAATATTTGTTTGCTGGAAGATTAATTCTCAAAAATATTAATGACCCCAACTTGATGAACAAACGTCGTGAACTCATGATAGCTTGTACCCATAAAAAAAAGCTCTCTCTTAAAGCATTTTGATTCTTGAAAAATCTTTTTGCTCAACGGCAACTATCCATTAAACTTTTTAGTTTAAATACTTTAAGCATTTAGGTGTTTATTAATACTTAACGGGTTACACGGATTTCCTCTTTTCTTTAAATATACATTTCCTTTTTAATTTTTTTCTTAGCTTCTCTATTTATCAACAGATTTTTTTTTAATTTACTCTAATATTATTAAACGTTAGTTTCATATACATTGCTCTGTTACTTCCTTGAAATATAAAGATTATTTATAAACAATATAGAAACAACTGTGCTACTCACTCTTTTATATTCATATTGCTTGCTTCTTACGCTTTATAATTTCTTAACTGAAATCATGCGTTTTTTTTTTCCAACGGATAAATAAATACTATATAAATTTTAATCTTGCATCATTTTTTTTTTTTGCTTTAGTTTTCTCAATATCTCCCTTCATACTGTCTATATTTTGAATTTACACGCCAGTAATATATTCGGTTTATATTAACTTTGAACTTTGAATCTGAGTATAATTTAGCGCTCCTCCCATGAGACCCAATATTTAAAAAAATACAACTGTAATAAGTGGTTCAATTGTCATATGTGCCTGACAACTTTGGAAACTATGAAACTTTAAGTTGCACTACAAAGTAGGTAAGTGTATTTATTAGTATATACTTCATAAATCTGTTTAACTACATTGACCACTGTTTTGTTTGCACAGTAAATTAAATTAAATAAAATGTTATTTGCTCTACTATGTACGCCATCGCACGCACATATAATTACTAATAACTTGTTATTTAGGTTATATTCACACACACACACATATATATATATATAATTTACTAAGAGGTCTATTGTGTATATAGACGTGTTTGTTTATCTGTGTGTATATATGTGTATGCATGTCCATATGTGTGAGTGAGTAAGTGATCTTAAAGAGACAGATTTCATGTGAAACATGAGTCGCTTAGTACACTAGAGAATGATTTACATGGCAGTTATATTAACGACTGATCTACAACACACTAGTAGGATACGGACTAAACTGTCTCATACAGAGATTTAATAGCGAGGCATCAGGAGAGAAATTAAATTTTAGTTGCAATGGTCTGCGAGTAGAAATGGACAACTTGCCCTATGGAAGTCAACATATAATTATTTAGTAATCATAGCTTGGTATGTCTCCGTGCTGCAATATTGTACGATGAGACATAATTAACTTTTAGAACAAGAACATGCACGGAGAAAAGGGCGTAGGAAGCCATTATTTCAAGTCGAATTGTCCTGAATGTATTGAAAAATCAACTTTTTAAATTACTGTCTCAGACTGATTACTGGATCCGAATAAGATACATCTAGATGTTCAAAAGTAAAAGAAATTCTTATTCTTCTCTCATGGTCGATTATTGCATCGCATTTGTAATGTGTGTATAGACATTATCATGCGACAATATCACTGGACGATTTCCTTGCCTAGAAAAAAATAAAGGTTCTTTATTCTTTCAAACGAGAGAATGGCTCATTCTTCCTTTGTGGAGGAACAATTAGTCTACCTTCTGTCGGTTAGTAATAAAGAGTTCTTTTTTTATTCTCATCACACACTGAGTAAAACGTGTTTCCCAGCACATTCCATTCAAACTGTCCTGAATCTAGCTACATTTTCCTTTGGTTGATTATCTTAATAAGTATATTTTTCACTGCTAGTGGCTATCTTAACCAAAAATAAATAGTTTTCTGTGTCGAACAAGAAGCTGGAGACAGTACCTGGATATATCCTTAGCCCACGAATAAAAATAAGGATTTATTTTGCCCCAAAATATTTTTTTCAGCATGAACTCCTCTGTCAATACAGGCATAAGACAAATGTAATGTTAATGCTAATATCAGCCGTTTCCTTATAAGGAAATATTCAACATCCAGCTAGTACGATTGTCGGGTAACATTGATAACATTTATGAAAGCATCACCGATATAATTTATTTCTTTTGACTTTTTTATGTTTTTGTTGCAGTTATCATAAGATATCACATAATATCAGTGATAATATTATAAACAAATTTAAAGACAAAATAAGTTATGAAAATATAAAAAAAGGTACTAAATGAAATTAAACTATATAACTAAACGCATACTACAAAACTATTTTAAAATGTCAAATTTAGATTTTCAATATTCCATCTCCTTCAGGCGTATGTGTATTCACATCATCTAGACATAACACCCTATTCATATTTCTTTTCGTTCGATAAATATTATCATATTTTCTTGGTTTAAGTGTACTTGTAATCACTATTTTTAGAGCAGTATTTATAAAAACATCTATATTTATCAAACTCAACTTTGTCAGATAAGGTTTTGCGAAACTTATGTTCTATAGATGGATGTATATGTTTGATTAAATATGAAGTAATCTTTCACTCGCCAGTAGTTTAACATCGTCTGAAGAGGCACATTTATTGTGCTAAAGCTTAACTGTAATTGTGTAGCGATTTTTATCTCGTTTTAATATACTAAAATGTATATTATATACATATATATATATATATATATATATATATATAGAGAGAGAGAGAGAGAGAGAGAGAGAGATAGATAGATAGATAGATAGATAGATAGATAGATAATAAAATCTCTATACAAAAATATATATTCATTACATCCTACATACGACATGGAATAATGCATACAAAAACTTTTTACTAAATTCTTGTTTAATGTATAAACCACAATATTTAAGCATTCTCAAACGTAAACACAGATGCAGTTCTATATAAAATGAGACCTATGTAGAGAAATGCCTATCTGCTCGTCTAAAAATCATTTTGCACGGGTATTTTTATAGACAATGCTGTCTGTATATGCTTCAGTATTTGCGCAATTTCACACTACCTTTCTAAATTTGTTACAGAACACAATAAATTTCCTGACGGGTATATAAGTGTTACGTGCTAAATATTTCTTATAAAATGACATTTAGTTTACTTCGTTTTTGTGTCTGGAATGATCAAGAAGAAAAGAAATGATAAAATATTCAAAAGATAAGAGAATAAAAAAGAAAATAGAAAATCGGGTTCGTCGGTTAGACGAACAATGAACGTCCATTGAATATTTGATATCAGTTCCATCATTCTTGATTATTATTCAATGATGATCCAGAAGAAAAAAAAAATTGAAAGTACAGTAAACTAAGAAGAGAAAAGATTGTTTTATGCAACATAAGAAGCATAGTGGATTTTATCGCGAGAAAAAACAATCTCAGAATTTGAGAAAGGAGAATTTTAGAATTAAAGGAAGACAAAGATAGGGAAAGAAATAAAATGAGGATTTATTTCAAGGTATTCATTCAACATTCAAGTTCAGAAATGACAGATTTACCTTCCATATGACTACTACAGAAGCAATGTTCTTCATTAACTGAAAATTGAAGAGATTATCCTAAAATATATTTGTCCTGAAAAAATGTTTACATCTTGTTTTATCCATCACCCTGCAGATATATTGAAGCAAATGTTAATATATACTTACTGCAATGAAATATTAATAATACAAAATGCTATTAACACACAATGAGCACGCGTCTATTGCCAAATTAAAAATATTTTAAATTGTATATAAAATATTTTAAATGCATTTGAAATAATAATAATAATAATAATAATAATAATAATAATAACAAAAAAGTTCAAAATGGAGTTTCAAATGTGTGCAGAAATACAAGTAAAACAATACATCGAATGAAGCTGCAAAATAGTCAAAAAAGAAAGCTAAAGAAACTGAACAGATACAGAAACGATGGCAAGATACACCGCTTCATGGCCAATCCTCTGCCTTTACGAAACAAGCTTATGTAGATAAACCCCTATCCACCAGTGTCTATGTAGTGCAGGGTTAAAAGTTAAAATCCTTCCTGCACAGGATCAATTCTTGTTAACTAGAAATTAACAAGCACGTATACTAAAGTATTGTGTTAGACCGAAATGCAAATTCTGTGATAAATATCCAGAAACAATTGATCATCTTATATCAGATTGCACGGAATTGGCATTCACTGAATATAAAACCCAAAATCTGCACTGAAAAATCTGCAACTTCTACGGGAATGAAACTGAAAGAAATTGGTATGAACACCAACCAGAGCCGTTTACCGATATAGGACCTGTCAAAATTTCATGGAACTACACAATACACACATACAGAACAATCAAACAAAGCAACCAGACATCATTATTAGTTACCGCAAACAAACATGTGCCTCCTTATTGATATGGCGGACTCTGCAGACTGCAATGTATATATGAAGATCTTCAAATCTTTCAAAATACAAGGACCTTAAAATCGAAATCTCAAAAATGTGGCACATGTGAACATCAGCAATACCTGTTGTAGTTGGAGCCCTCCGATTGGTTGGAAAAGATTCAAGGGGACTCATTGAAGGGAATTCCTGGAAGTCCATGACTTAAAGTAATACAAAACATTTTCTCACGGTTACAGCCCACACTTTACGAAGGGCTTTATCTATGTAAATATGTGAGGGTTTTTTATTTGTTTTTTTTTTTTGTTTTTTTTTAATTGGTCAGTGGGAAATATTATGATGCTATATCTAACTTAGGTCTCTGAGCCATACCCGGAAACAACTGTGTACACTCCAGAAATCAAAGGAAATAATAATAATAATAATAATAATAATAATAACAATAATAATAATAATAATAATAATAATAATAATAGGAAAGACCCGTGAAAATTAAACGGTTTTCCTACTTAAATTTTTAGATTAATTTTCTTTACTCTTATGTTAATGATTACATAAGCGTATAGCGAGTTCTACGACAATAAAATATCCGTAGAAATTTCCATATCCAATTGTTAACTATTAAAGCTTAACCACTTTAACAAAATATTGCAATAACAATAAAAGAATATGAATGCTAGTCGTTATTTTACGAAGTGAGTAGAACTGAAAATATTTGAAATTGACAACATTTTCCATTTCAATGAAACAGCCATTAAACTTTTTTATATTCCCTTCTTTCTTTCTTTCTTTCTTATTTTCTTTCTTTCTTTCTTATTTTCTTTTTCCATAATTTTCTCATTGTAATCAAGTCAAAAGAGAATAGTCAGTTATTTATGAAGTATTGACAGGAGACGTTAAATATATTTATTTTCTCTTATTTCTTTCTTTCCCTCTAGCCAAATACTTGTTTTACGAAGATTTCTTTTAATAATAATTTAAAAATAATTCAGTAGACGATGATATTTTATTTAATTTATTGTAATTGGATTTTTTTATGATCGCTTTACTCGTTTTCTGTCTGTCGATACTGTGCGTCTGAAAAAATGTCGCTTTTGTGATCTTCTCGGACTTATGGCTGAGATCAAAGCGTAGTATCAGTGCTAGATATCTCATTCTCTCTCCACTTCTTTCTTTCTTTCTTCCAATTTCTCACTGAAAATAAGGTCTTTTCTCCTATTTCCACGCAATCAATATGCGGAATAATCCATTATTCAGGACGTATTGACAAAAAACAACCTTCGTACTAAGTAACGAATTAATAAAAAATATAATTTTCAGATTGTTGGAAAAGACAGAGAAGCATGTTAAAGTCATCCAGGTAGTTTGACGCCATCTCGTTGAAGTTAAAAGAATATATCGACCAACAAGGTAGAAAACAGACTATGCGAACGCTAAAAAAAAAAACCTGCTTTATTTCGGAATAAGTTACCAAATCTAAATTGTAAGAAATATGTCCCTATTTTGAAGATTTTTCTCATATTCTTCAGCGTTCACTTGAAACTGGCGTCTATCTTTTTCCATATATTTAAAGTGCCGTGGCCTCTTTAGGGCCAGAAATAAAGGCACAAGAGAGGAATTGAGTTAAACAAACATATTAACAGAAACAGTAATACAAACATCTACAATATTGTTAAAGCAAGAATGTTCAATCCGACTGTCAGAGATGACTGCTGAAATCTTCCTTCTCCAAAAGGCAGTATCTGCTCCTGTTTATAACTGGGAGTCCATGCATGCTTTGGTAAATTGCCATAACATAAAGTATTATTATAAAAAAGTAATCTTTCACTAAATATATCAAACTACAATGTCGCGCCAGTAAGTTTTTCTCGTCTGAATGAACAGAAATAAAGCAGCATGGCAAGAGAGAATTGTAATAGAGATTAGTCTAATATAAGAGTGTATAATAAATATTTATTGCTTTATTTTCCTGTTGGGCCCTGTTTTAAATTAATGTTTCCAACGTTGAAATTTTATTCTACGTTCTTTTAAATTTGTATATATATATATATATATATATATATATATGTGTGTGTGTGTGTGTGTGTGTGTGTGTGTGTGTGTGTGTGTGTGTATTTAGGCAGCAATCCTTCCATGCACATAGCATTGAATAGGACTAACAAGGTGATTTGATTTAGTTTTTATACAATTTCTCATGGGATCTAATACTTTTTTTCTTTTAAGATGATAAATTATATAAAAACCGAATGTTCTTTTTATCCGAACGAATTCGGCTATACATTTAGCCATTATTAACGTTGAAATATTTTTAACTGTTAAATAAGAACTAATTTGTTGCATGCATGCATTTACATAATTTTTTCATTTACAAAACACGATCAAGATATTGTGTCAATGTTCATAGTTGATAATAGTGAGTGTTGATTGTTTTGTTTTGTCCAAGATTTTGTTCTTTTTTTGCATGTAGATGGTGCTATTATA
This sequence comes from Acanthosepion pharaonis, assembly GCA_903632075.3. NCBI lineage: Eukaryota > Metazoa > Mollusca > Cephalopoda > Sepiida > Sepiidae > Acanthosepion > Acanthosepion pharaonis. The sequence continues at coordinate 447,872 of CAHIKZ030001336.1, forward strand.
TTTGTGTTGTCAGCAAGTATGTTACGAATAATCTCCTGTAGATCTCCATGAATATTTAAATGGGATCTAATTGAGCTATGGTCAGAAAGGTGTAGAGTGGGTCTTCGTGTCAAACATTCCTATATAATGATTTGCAAATTTTTATTGATCAGGAATACAATTACTTAATGGGCATTTAAATTCATAAATAATATTGGTCCTATTTAATTTCGTTCTAGAGGACATATATATATATATATATATATATATATATATATATATATATATATATATATATATATATATGATTGATGTGAGTTAAAGTTGTTACCTATCTAACTGATGTTACCTTCAACATCCCGACTCCAGGATTTTGCAGATAGACATAAAATTCGGGAGCCGGTTGATTGTAACAACAACAATTGAAGTAAAACATTTTACTCACTTTTATCCTATTTAGGCTTTGTCTTCGTAATCGAGCACTTGGTTGCAAACATTGCATACCTTAAATATCTTTTTCTCTCAAGACCCCATTGACAGTGAACATTTTGGGCTTTATACTATCATTGACACACACACAAACACACATACACACACACACACATATATATATATATATGGTTAGATAGATAGATATAGATATAGATGTAGATATATATATATATAAAGAGAGAGATATATAAAGATATAAATATATATATATATATAGATATAAAGAGACGTATATGTATATATATATATATATATGTATATATATATATTTATATATATATGTATATATATATATATTATATATATATATATATATATTTTATATATATATATATATATATATATATATATATATATATATATATGTATATATATATATATATATTCATATTATTAATTGTTTAGTTATTTTATTTTATTTTATTTTTTTTTATTCGTCAACATGTTTTAAATGTTCTGTTATGTAATTTATAAGATCTCTCGGTTTTAACTCGCTGAAATTTATTTATTTTATTTTTTTTTCATTCGTAAACAGTTTTAAACGTGTTGTTATATTTATAAGCACTCTCGGTTTATTTCGCTGTAATTTATTTATTAATTTTAATGGCCGTATCTTTTTTTTCTTTTATCTCTGTAAATCGTAATTATTAGCTGGTGAAATGAAACTTGATAGGAAGTGGGTAAAAACGGAAAACATAATTACCTTCCGATGAATGGGTGTCCACTGAAAAATGAAAAAAAGAAAAAAAATCACCCGTAAAGGGCTTAAATAGATTTCGCACCGTTGCGATTGGCTGTTGGTCAATCTCCAATCAAATGTGTGATAACGGGGTATATTTATAGAAGTCAATGTCGACAAGCATTTTTTAGGGGTGTTTCAGAGTCTGATCAGCTCTGAGGGGGTCGACTTGGTGAGGTCAGTATGAGGTTTGAAAGACCCGAAACTGCCCAATGATCCATCTCCAGAACATCACTGACGACGCCCTCTAGCGCTAAAAGAGCGTATATTCAAAGTATATATATATATATATATATATATATATATATATATATATATATATATCAATATCAATATCTATCTATATATATATATATATATATATATATATATATATATATATATATATATATATATATCAACATATATCTATATATATATATATATATATATATTTAGTATCATACTATTCAACTTACAATTATTGAAATTCTCATGGAAATTAAGTTGTCAAGAGCACTTCAAGCAAGAAATAATTATTTCATTCATATATTGAGGGTCACTATTCATATACATATTCTATTAGATGCTATTACATATGATATCACTATACGAGCATAGGTGGGTATGCCACTACAACGATAAAACTAGAGGAATGGGCCCCGAAGAGATATTTAGTCGGATTTTGCTGGCGTGTGACACGACATGTCTAAACGGCATAAGCAAATAGCAAAAATTTCAGGATTGAGAGAGCAAAATGCAACCATCCGTTTGTCTATATCTCTTAGGTTAATTCTAATTTTTGTAAAGCGTACGTCTTCCTTGTAACTTGTTTTTGTCGTTTAAGTTTTTTCTAGAAAAAAATGAAATATTATTGTTTGTTTCTAATCCGTCGTTCCATAGCCCACTTCCTTATGGTCCCTCAAGAGGTAGCATCGCCTAATTTAGGAAATCCAGATTTCATTGATCAAATTATCAATGATTAAATGAAACATAATCTTTATTCATATTGAGATGCCTTTTGTAAATAATGACCCCGTTTTCAAAAATCCAAACTTAAAACGTTTTATTTCAACATTAAATTAATAGTGGGTAAATTCACCAGCCTGTTTTTGCGGAATTACTTTGAATATTGTAAAATCTGAAATGAACGCAATAATTTGCAGAAGAGTAATAATATATTTTGTTTCGGGATAATTCCTGGAGTCCTAATTCAGAATTAATTTGACTAAAGTTCACTAAGTTTCAAATGACCATACTTAGCACTTCTTCTTATTCACGAAGATGCATTCCAATACATAAAATTTTCAGTTACCGTGACCATCTTTTTTATACGTCTGTATATATTTTCCCCGTCTGTATTAAATTGAAGAAAGCTTAGAAAGATTTAGAGTTTCATGGAATGAAGAATTGTTCACAAATAATTTGAATGATATGAAGGTAGCGTTTGGTTTATGGGCCCCGGAATTCTTTCGAGTTCACTTCCGGACCTGTTAACTGCATTTACTTTCGCACTGATTCTTTTGAAAAAGTCATTGATCTATTTCATCTACCACAGATACGAGATAAATAACAAGGGAGATTGGCTACTTTAGCTTTGGGTAGAAATCAATAAAAATGAATATTCTGAAAACAAAACCGTGGAAAAGACAATCTTTTCAAAGAATTCTTGATAATTCACATGTAACGAACGAATGGGACAGTAATTTCCTAAGCGCTGCTTAGATGTGGCACAAGGCTGGAAGTATGGAGCACCCAGTGAGGATCGAACTCAGTCGTAATTGTTGTAGCGAGACAAGCTTGCAAACCATTACACTACGCCGAGCTGCCTAAACGACGGGATGGGATAAGGTGAAATCCTACTTCCTGAGGTTAAATTTATCAAGTATATGGAAGCATTAAATTAGTTTATGTTCATCTCAACGTTCATTATCATCTTCCAGAGATAATAATCCCATTTCTAATAAGTTTTCAATTTCTAATTTGCGACAGACCTCCAGCAATTGAAAATATTTTATCCTGTTAGAGATCTGGTAAAACACGCGATGTGGATCATTTTAATTATTACTTGTGATTGTTGCCGAAACCCATGGTTGTACTTTTATTGCTCAGACATTTTCAATGGAAATCATTTATAGAGCTTTAGTTCTTATTAAGATTGCTTAAAATGGCCTAACATTAAATATACTTATTGTAGTTTCCTTCATTTTATTTGGGTGAAGTTTTTGAGCCATTATAGCCTACAAATTATTGAATGCTGAATTCTCTATTCTTCTAAAGCAGTTTTTGTTTTGTTTTTCTTTTATGTAAGTAAAAACATTCCCTAAATTTCCAGCTTCATTGTTGGCTAGCATGAACATAAGCAAATCTAAAACGAGATGAATGTGTTTTTTTTTTTTGTTTTTTTTTTACTCCATCTAGTTAGTCTTGTTCCTGTCATCCAGTTCTGGATCGATGAACACTTCGTCCATTAGACCATATAGCATGAAACTAATGAGGAAACATAATATCCCCTCTTACACTTTGGGAGTATATATTTCATGTACATCTTTTGCAACACATTCACTATAGGAGGTATAGACGGCTTAATTTTTTTTATTAGTCTTAGCTTAGATATAGCGCAAATGCGTGGCATCTAATGAAGATCGAACAGGATACAAATGATCTATAAATCCAGTTTGCCAATCACTAGAACATGATGAGGCGCCTACTTCGATTTGCTTACAAATATCCAATAAATTCCCCACTGTTTTTTTTTCAGTCATTATTTTTATCTCATAATTGTTCTAAAGTTATTTCACGAAAGCCGAAGAAAATGGCATCTAGTATGACGAAATACTGTGTTCCGCTTAATCATTGATAATTTGATCAGTTAAGTCTGGATTTCCTAAATTGGACCGTGGCAGCTCCTGGGGACCGTGAGGAAATTGGCGTATAGGTCGGTGGAGAGAAAATAAGGTATGTTAAAGTGGAAGCGGTTTGAAATTAGAACCAAGTAATAATATTCCATTTTTTCTTGAGAAAACTTAAACAGCAATTACAAGTTACTTACAAGTCAGTAAGACGTAGGCTTTACAAAAATTAAAATTAACGTAAGAGTTATAGATATTCGAATGGTTGCATTATGTTCTCTCTATTCGAAAGTTTTTGCTATTTGCTTATGCCGTTTAGGCATGTCGTGTCACACACCAGCAAAACGAGACTAAATATCTCTGCGCGGTCCAATCCTCTAGGTTTATCGTTGTAGTGGTATACCCACATGCGCGTCTAGTAACATGTTATGTAATAGCATCTAAGAAAGCTGAATTATAATACTAGGTTAGCTGTTGTTTATAATTATCTTTTTCTCTCAAGACCCCATTGACAGTGAACATTTTGGGCTTTATACTATCATTGACACACACACAAACACACATACACACACACACATATATATATATATATATGGTTAGATAGATAGATATAGATATAGATATTATAACAAGAAGACGTGTGTAAATCTCGATGTGGAAAGAGGCACTAAGAAGCAAAGGGGGCTTTAACTAGTAAAGCTCAGAAACCAATTTTTGCATGGAAAATGAAATTAGAACAGGTATTTGATTTTAAGTTCTATCAGAAACTACTACTTTAATTAAGCTTACACGATCTTCCATCCTCTGACGGTTGTAAAGTGTATCGCTCAGCCATGTTTGTTGAAAGACGAATGATTATGAAGTGAATTAAAACTAACGAAAATAATGAAAAAAAAAATAAAACTAGCCTAAAAAATATAAAAAAAAATATATATTTGTTATAAATACATAGAATATCAATAAAAATATTTTTGATTGATTGATTCGTTTTGAACGGGTTATCAACACGTTGCATGTACTTCAATCCAGGAAATAATTTTAGACTGGAATAATTTTAGTGGATTCATACCTTTCTAAATGGTATTTTTTACGTAATTAAATATAACGAACCCAAAAGGAATTGGAACTCCGCTCTCCGATTAACAATTCCGAGCTATTATCCATTACACCACAAGTACATCCACGCTTCATCATCATCAGTCGAGAATTCTTTTTAGATTCTCTTCACTCGTTCCTTCTAAGAATCTCTCTTAGAATCCAAAGTCATCAAGTTGGCCAATGTAGGTCTGATGTGGTCTTCCAACCGATCATTTGTTGCGCAGTCGGTTCCATACACAAGTTCTGACTTACTTCTCCAGGAATGACCAGCTAGCCGAAGCCTTCTCTCTCTCTTAGATAAACTGAGATAGGTGGAAGATTTCCAAACAGGCATTTCTTTGTTGAGTGTTTCTTCCAGCTGATGTCCAATGCAACTCGTAACATTCTTGCGTATGTTCCGTCAAGTGACTCTAGGCTTACAGCACCTGTATTCTCACCGATTTAGTTACTGACCAAGCTCAGCGTTTCTTAACATTAATGACCATATAAGAACCGATTTTTCAATGTGATATAACTATATGAATAAAAATCGTAGGTGAAATATTGTTGTGGAACCGATGGTTCAACCTGATGTGACCGTAAGCCTATTTACTTTTCGAAAAGTGAACAATTGTTTGATTTGTTTTTAACGGTTTTTCTACCATTTTTAGTTTATTTAAAGACGGAAATAATTTTAGAATGTAAGAATATTTTTTGGATAATAATGATTTACTCATACTAGTCCTACTAATTACCCATAGATGGAGTGGGGAGAAGATTTTCCCAAAATTATTTGCGCGAAAGTGAATATAATGAACGGGACAAGAACTGGAACTCCGCTCTCAGATTTTCGATTCCGCGCCGTCATCTATTACACCACCCACACATCCAAGATTACATCCCTTTATATTCCCTAGCGTTAGCCCATATAGATACTGACAAAATTCGATATTTTCGATATTGCCTAACTTCGGTGATCATTCGAGAAACGGATTTTCAACGTGATGTGACTGTAACAACCCCTAAAACAAAATAAAATTACAAACAAATAAAACACATATAATTTGAAGAGTTTATATCTGTTTATATGGGATTTATTTAGTGAGATAATTAAATATATTTCACTTGATGCGTTCAATTTGTCCTCTCTCAGGAAAAGCTTTTTGCTCAGACAATCTATTTCCTGAGAATACCAATGCAAGTCCTCTTTTAACATTTTCTTTTGTTTCGTAGAGATTTTCCAAGTAAATAAAATCTTAATTTTTTTATCATAAAAAGCTAATTACTGATGGCCCCACGAGATTATTATCGACCGGACAACACACACACACACACACACACACACACACACACACACACACACATATATATATATATATATATATATATATATATATATATATATAATATTCATTTTTAATCATAAAAGAATATAAGGCAGTATTGTTATGAAGAAAAATTACATTTCGTGACTAAAATTACATTACCCTGCGGGTGGAGAACTACATGGGGAGATAACTCGAGATATGTATTCGGCCAGGCCTATGAGTCATTTTAATAACGAACAGAAGAATGCTTTTTTTCTTTTTTACCTATTGTATTTTACTGAGACAGACAGCAGTAATTAGAGTCTGATCTGAGTGCAATCTGGAGTCACCAGCCTTCCGCAGAACAGCAAAGAAAAGATGAAAGAAAAATATAATAAAAAGAATATAGGAAGCGTTTATGCTACTGGTTTGGGAGGAAGAACTCCGGGTAACACCAAATAAATCGAAGTATAATTCCAAAGAAGAATCTGATATAAAGTTGTCTGGCTGGAAGGATGCGTCTTGTGTCGAATTGCTTCATAACAATGGAAAACGACGCATTCATTATAATTTGGGGGACCCAGTAGAAGACTTATAAAAATTAAGTCCACGCTTTGTGGAGATTATGCAAGAACAAGACAATCTCCTCTGCTCGCATATAGATAGCCAAAAATAATAAATAAATAAAAACCGAACATTATTCTTTAAAAAATAGTTGTTGTTACTGTTCGTGGAATCGCAATTGCAAAATAACATGGCATTCCTGAATTTCCGGATTTTGTTATTGATGTATGCTTAATAAAGAAGCTTTTGGACGAAACTTGCCAGAAATTCGAATGTTTTCTCTCCGGTTTTAATTTACTTGATTAAAACGGCTCTTGATCTTCCTGATGTAATGTATTACTCTGGTCACGATTTCTTTTAAAAATATTTAGGTCTATTTTATTTCTTGAACAACTTTTTGTGAGAATGAATTTCAATGATAAAAAGCAATTTTATGAACGATATCGAATCTTTCTAACTGTGTCTTACCAATTACCTTTATTAAGAGCCTATTTCAGAAATTCCCTATTCAGTGTTTCACTATATTTCCACCCGCTTAAAGAGAGTTGACCCACGAATGATATCCGAGTCATGCTTTCAGTTTTTACGTAAGTGTAAAGCGTAGGTCAGTGACCTCTCTTTCTATCGGAAGATTTTGAACGTAAAATGTTGTTTGAAATACCAACGTGTCCCAGCGACGAAGATTGTTGGATTATTTGTTTCCCTGTAATTATAAAGAGTTGAGCATTTTGTACTTCTATCACCGAATCTCTTATGGTAGTAGAAGATATCGATCCTTTCTTTGCTCGTTTCTTCCACATAATTGACAGGAATTCAAAAACAATATTCCTGATCGATAGTGGAGCACATATATCGCTAATCCCAGTCAGACAAGTTAAAGACCTCGGAAAACTCACATTACGAGCGGTAAATGGTTCGATTATGCACACTTATGGGCATAAATGACTGACACTTAATTTGTCACTACGACATGATTTTCAATTGACTTTTATCGTGGCCTACATCACTCCACCAAAATGGGTGCGGACTTTTTGCACCATTATGGTCTGTTAATCGATATTAAAAGGCAACAATTGATTGACACAAAGACTGACGTCAAATCTACTGGCTGTCTAAAGTCTGCAACACTTCTTAGTTCCAAGATTGTATCTGCAGAAGACAATTCCGAATTTTTCGAAATATTGTCCAAGTATCAAGACGTAACACAAACAAAATTAAACACCCCTGTGAGAAAAGCTGGCCTCACAAATTTTATTTAAACAACTGGTCCACCTTTCTTGTCCCGACGTAGTCGACTTACCACTGATAAACTCAAGATTGCCAAACAGGAATTCCAGTACCAGTAAACCCTGGTGTATTTCTCCCTTCGAAAAGCGAGTGATCTTCACCTCTACGCATATTAACAAAACAGAAGTTATCCTCATGGAGAGCTTGTCGTGATTACCGCAATCTGAACCCAATTACACCCAATTTCTAATATTCGATAGTTTAGCAGTCATCTACATGTAACTAAGATCTTTTCAAATTTTGACCCCATCCGAGCCTACAATCAGATACCCGTAGAGGGCTCTGCCATAAAGAAGACATCTATTACAACGCCATTTAGTTTTTATGAATTTTCAAGTTTATCGTACACGGAATGCAGCCAAATACTTTCAAAGATGTATGAACCAAGTTCTTCAAAGACTATATTTTTTTGCTACATCAATGATGTGTTTATTGCCAGGTCTTCACCAGAAGAACATAAAAGACATTTATAAAATGTTTTTGAAAGATTTCGAAGATATGATGCTGTTGTGTATCCAGTTATATGTAAATTTACATTGTCTGAAATTGACGTTTTACGTCATAGAATATATAAAAATGATATCAAAATATTGAAAGAACCTGAAAAAAATGTTTCTCGGTTCCTGAAATTTCAAAACATCTAAGCCAATTTCTTGGTATTGTGAATTTTTATAGGAAATACCCAACATGGTGGAAATAGTTTCCACACTGATAGATGTTATTCAAGGACAATAGAAAAAAATACCTGTGATGTAAATATTTACGACGAAGAGTTGTCCTTCGCAGTAGATGCCTTAATTTTTCCATTGGAGCAGTCTTGCAAGAAAGTGAATCAGATGACTGGTTACCCGGGCCTTTCTTCTCAAAGAAAGAATCAGTTTCCGCTACGTAGAACAGCATTTTCGAGCGAGGCAATGCACTGCGCAATCCGATAATTCCAAAATTTCAATTTGAGTTGTGATATCTATTATCCTCGCGAATTTATACACCTCTATTTCATCAGCCAATTTCTAACTGATATTCGATGTATCAAAGACTCTGCATTCTACAATTAATATAACTCAAGTAATCGAATTTGAAGCTATTGCAACTACACACAATGATGATGACTTTCTAAAATCTCTTCTTGTTGTGGTAGGATCCACCTATTTTGCATAGTGGAGTACCGACCATATAAATATGGTTGGTACCGGGAAGAGAGTGAGGGAATCAAGAGATTCAACCAGAGACTCTGCCTGACTGCGACTCAATCAACACATTCTCCAGGAACGGTCTTAACAGGAATATACAAAAGATTATATGTAAATATTGTGTACACTTTCTTGTTTCAATACATTTTGTTCTAAGTACATTTTGTGTTGTATTATTATTCCATGCATTAGTCAAGTTTCAACACTTCTAGAGTAAAACATTTTTCCTACAAATGAAGGAAGTATATATTCCACAAGTGAAACATTCCATTTGGTTCGACGTTTCTAGAGGAAATTTCCAGCATTCTATTCTGAAAACTCTCCGTAGAAAAAATATTTGACACTCTATACTCAATATCACACCCAGGTATAAAAGCGACCTGCTGGTTAATTAATAAAAATTATGACTGGTCCGGAATAAACAAGGGCACAAGGGAATGGACACATCATTGTGTACCATATCAAAAAGCTAAAATACTGAGTTCAACTATTTCAATTCCAACACTGTATCCCGTTCTTGATACATTGACTCTGTACATATTGACTTCAAAGGACCATTCCCTCCTTGTAATGAATGTTACTAACTCCTCGCCATCGATGATTGATTCATCCACATTGGTCTGAATAAAATTCTCCTTACTGATATTAGTACCGAAATCAGTTGTACAGGGTTTTATAACTGGTTGCGTTTGCAGATTTGGTGCTTCAGAATTTTCCATTAATATTTTAACGATAAGAATATCTATAAACTCTAATTCACAAAGTGATGCAGCCAAACAGGATATGACACGCCTTTACGTCTACCAAGGGTTTTAAAAATAAAGAAGATTAACCACTTTTCTATTCTGCTTCATTTGTAGATATGTTGAGATTAAAGATTCCTCATGTAATATTCCCATCTCTAAACAATCAACACACACACACACACACACACATATATATATATATATATATATATATATATATATATATATATATATATATATATATGCGTGCGTGTGTGTGTTTGCGTGTGAGTGTGCGTTCACGCGCGCACGTTTATTTTAAGACTCCCAAATTCACGGATCAATTAAACAAAGTTAAATTCCTTACATATTCTTAACGTAAATTGACTATAACATAGCGTGTTTCATAAGCATTTGCAAACAATTCACACACACACACATATATATATATATATATATGCCATAATCAGTCACAAAAAAGAAAATTTGCGCTAGTAAAAAACAGTGCAACCAAAACTTCCTTACAACCAGCTCACAAATATTTTTGCAAAGTATACAAACGTACAGCGAAAAATGTCAGTTGTGATTACTAATAGACAAGTTAATATTTCCATTAACCGATTAAAACCGGAATGTGTAGAAAATATTGATGATGTTTCATTAAAATGACTAAATAGACAATATTTAGAATTGCAAAGAGCGGTCATTATATTAGATAGCCAACGAAAATATATTCTTATTTAACATAATAAAAATTCTCTTTCTTGAGATTTTTGTACAAGCATCTAGCTTGCACAGTGTTAGTGCAGTGTCCTTTATTATCTGTGGCAGCCTTTAAACACAATAGCAGTAGCAGCTCTAAATAAATTTGTCGGCAGCAGATTTCGAATATAAAAACGCATGAACCCGAAATTAAATATCTCTTTTACGGGATATTCATCTTTCGATCTGGTATCATGAACTTTCCACGCTGAAGCTAAAACGTCTGTGAATGCTAGAGATATAAAACACAGCTACAAACTAAGTTGCCACTAAAAATATACGTGAACATTTTGTTGTGTATATAATTTATGTCTAACAAACGAAAGTCTTGTTTTAAACGTTCTTAGTCTAATAAATCTTATATTGAAAAGCATTTGGTCTGTTATTTGTGCATATACTCTTTTTCACCATCATTATTTCATGTACTACAAAAGTGTTTCGCGTAAGAAACCTTACGCATTTAATTATTGAAGAAGCGAATCACTAACAAAAGTATGTTTTCTTAGGTAGGGCCCTTCTTATATAATTTTTCAGTACTCAGTAATCTTAAAAAATGTTATAAGTTATTCTTCGTAATCTAAATTTATTAATTTTGACTTTTAATTTACTATATTCATCGCTTTTGTTTTCAGATAATGTCGTGTATGGTCGACCTTACTTTCAAAAGTGTGTATGTTACATAATGTGTTATATACCTGAAAATCTTTTAAATTATTTAAAAAAAAAATTGGTGCGTGGTCATTTGTATTAATATTTTCAATTTTTGATTAGTAAATATAGTTTGCCACTAAGAACGATATTACCTACCGCAATAAAATAATGTAGAATTTAAAAAAAAAATTACAAATTAAAAAACATTATTATAATAAATTATTATAGTTTACATTCAAAAAGAAAAAAATACTTGTAAATTTCATTATTTATCGTAAATGTTTTTCTTAAGACAATATGGTCCTTAATATATCTTATTTATAAAAGCAATTGAAAGATATTCTAAATAAGTAATGACAGTTAAATTGATTTTTGTAATTTACGATTCGGTGCAGATTTTCGAGAAATGTGTAATTGCTTGATGTGGCACCATTTACCGAGGCAGAAAAAGAAAAGAAAGAAAAGAAGAAAAAAAAAGAGGCGAGACCCAAAACGTGGATGATAAGCAGAACACCACGGCTAAGAGTCAGTGGATAAAGGATATTTTGATAAGTAACAAATGGCGAAAGAGTGTCATTACAATGACAGGGAAATTCTGAGTGGATAAAGGAATCGGGTGTGTTTTGGCGACGGCTGTGTTATCTGGGATGCGTAAACAAACTGCTGGCCAAAGAAAAATCCAAATGAAAATGTTATTTCGATAAGTGACGGGAAACAGGTGGACTATAGGGCTTTGGATAGATATGAAAAATTTGTGTCAAAAGCCGCACACGATGTGTCCACTGACCGATTTCTTTCGACGGAACATCTTTGGCCTGCGATAATAAAATTATGTTATCAGAAATATGTACCGAAAGGAAATGAATGGGAAATTAGAAATGTTCTTTTCGGGGCGACGTCTGGCCGTGTTAAAAAGACCACCCATTCTGATAATTAGCGATAAGATGACTGACGAAGCCCAGGTGTAGAACAAGAGTTATGACCACCGTCGTTCATATTATCCTGTTTGCGGCTAGAGATAATGATAACTGCGATTAAGAGGAAGAAAAGGAAAAGAAAAGATAATTTTTTTTTTTTTAGTTAAGCAAGATATTTTTTTTTTCCTGAAACAAAGCCGCGGATTCGTCCACGCCCGACTAAGACACCATTGGTCGAGTGGTGATCACGGGATGCACGAAGGAGTCTGTCGCCGACCATCCAGAGGATAGGTATGAGAAGCTGCTACGAAGAAGTGGGGAGGGCAGCTCACGCCCCTCTGGAGTATGGTGAGAAGGTGGGAGTAAGAAAAGGCTCCCAAAAATGGAAAAGAGTGGAAAATTCCTAACCAGAAATAAAAGAGGTGGATATGTATTTAGAATTATCGAGGAACCCCCGACGCCGACAAACCCACCCCGGTTTTAGTCGGCGTCCATATAAGCGAAGCTGCAGCAAACAGAAGTGAGTTCAGTTCAGTTCAGCAGAGTGGAGTTGCAGCAGAGAGTTTGAAGCTCGTAGTGGAGGTTGGTTCCGCCTCGCAGACAGCTGACTTGAAAGATTCACGGACATTCCGGACTCCTCTTCAATCCAAGAACAATTATTTTGAAGAGCGACTTAGATCCAGACCACCAAAATAAGTTTTTTTTCGACTTTCGTCCGAAGACACACCGAAAAACCAATTTCTTAAAGAGCAAACAACTTGAAGCGTTAAAACTCGACTAACGGAAAACAACGTGTCACAATCCATAGAACGGGTCGGGAGATAGACGCGGTCCTATGTATCGAACAACTAGACATAAAGTTTGTTATCTTTTTCTTTGATACCTTGAACTTTTGAGTTTTCATTTTATTTTCTTTTATGCATATTTGTGTGGTGTCACCCCCGTTGAACCCGATTTGCATTACGGCCCCAACTATTGATTGATCTCGTCTGCCCAAGATCAATTCACAACGTGGGTAGGCAGACTGGAGATCAATGCAGTTACTTTGGTAACCAGGCGTTGGAAGCGAGTTGGGAACGGCGAGGCTGATATCAAATCTAACCAGATTCCCACCCGAATCACCAAAAGGTTAGAACGTCACATTCGGGTGCCGCGACCGATACCAAGCCAGTTGGACGTCACATGACGAGACAACACGACTGACGCGACAGGCGGGCGTCACGTTTGGAGCGGCGACACCCGAACGGAGCAGCGAGGAGCGAACAGCTGGCGCCGCAGCAAGGACATCGTGGTTGGTGCCGTGGTAGACCAGGATAGGACGTCACAGTGGGCGCTGCGGCCAGGGGACGACGTCACATTGAAATAGAAATGGTTAATTTATTGTCCAAGGAGTCTTGCTTTTAACTAATAAAAAATGTTGCAATCAAATTATAATTACTCGAAAATTCATGATATTAAGTAAGTGGCGTTTAACAGATGTAAATAATATTTATTTACCAATATTTTCTAAAAATAATAATTTCAAATATAGTTTAATACATTTGTGAATAAGACCTGAAAGTTTCTTAAATCCCGACAATTATTTGATTTTTGAAGGAATTTGAAAATCAGCGTGTTAAACTCACTGTAACCTTTAGTCCACCATTGAAGAAAAAAAAAAACAGATTTTTAACCCACATTTCGAACGTGTTAGGATAAAACACAATAAAATAATTTAAAAAATATTTTGATTTTTCCGCTTAATAATAACATAAACATTTGGAATATAACACTTTTTTCCTCATGATATGCTGATTTTTTTTACAGCGAATTAGTGGTAGTACCTAGTTAAAAATGATGGTACAGAATAAAGGTGAGAATTCAATGTGGCTTTTAAAGATGCCTCTTTGTATGCAGTTATATGTCGCATATTCAGTTTCGATTCCTTTCCATTGAAACTCATTAGTGAGTAATTCTAGGTGAGATAATAATAATATTAATATCAGCTATAAACACCTTGGCTGTCCATGTGGTGCAATATAGGTTCAACATTCTTAACTAGACTATAGCTGACATTATGCGAATGGAAGCCAAAACGAGAAACTTCTCACCTGCCACTTCATCCATTA
>CAHIKZ030001336.1:467500-477500 GCA_903632075.3 Acanthosepion pharaonis
TATATATATATATATATATATATATATATATATATAAAGAAATATAGTTTAAGGTGTGCTATATTTATATAATCTCTATATATATATATATATATATATATATATAAATTACAATTTTTTAAACTAAGTCATTTCTCAGATTTAGTAAACTTTATGTATTAATTCAAGTTTAAGTATGTATATGAGAAAAAAAAACCGAAAATCTTTAAATTTAAAAAAATGACGTTGGAATTTTTTTACCGTTAACAATTTTTTTTTTTTTTTTTAAACCAGACGGCATTCATTCAAATGATGTCAGGTTTCATTGTAAAATACATCCCTACCCCTTACCAAATTGTAGCTAATAACTGATACAATGATACTGACATAAGGAAAATCTAGACATCCCTTGTTCAAACGTGATTTTAGCTGTGTCTTTAAAACCGGGTAATTTTTAAAAGTTACTCCAAAATTCGCTTGAAGATGAAATGGAACTAATGCTTTTAATTTAATTGCAAAATTAAATTCGGGGTTTTTAGCTTCTATTTTTGAAACATGGTTGTAACTGTGTAGCGAAAAAAAACATATTTTAAATCAATTAATTTATAATATATATATATATATATATATATATTTAATATTTAACTTTGCAAATTAATTGAAACAAAACGAATTCCGTTATTATTTAATTTTTTTTTGTATTTTTCCGATGAAACGTGACCCAGTGCACATGCTAGTACATCGCATGTCCATACCAAGAAGTCGCCCCTTATATATTGACCGCAGATTCTCGATTTGACTTAAAGCAAGAGAGTTACGGGCCAATCTATAGGGCTTTGATTTGCTCACTGGTAAGGCTTGCCAGCGTGTTCGTGCAGCGTTACAACTTTTGTTCGCTTGCTTGGAGTAACGTTCATCTCAGACAATGGCCGTAGGACAACTAATCGACAGTCTAAACAATAGTGTCCTGGCGGGATAAAAATATGATGCAATAACGGTTGACACAATATTTTTCAAGGCCAAACAAATTTCATCATACACCCGAAAATAGATTCATATTAATGCCCACCACTGCAAATGATCTAATCTGAGGAAAAACAGAAATTGTTTAAACCCTGTCACACTATTGGGTCTAAAACTGGCCATATGTTGAAAGAAAGGAAACTAAATTTGTTGTTTCAATTAAATTGCACACTAGTGATTATATATATATATATATATATATATATATATATATATATATATATATATATATATATATATATATATAAGGGTGTTATTCCAATCTATTGTATGGTGAAAATATATTTCTATATAAACTTCATTCGAAATTTGATTAGAAAATATCGGAAATCTTCCAGTCTAAGCAACATTCATTTATTTTGGAGGATTATAATTAAAGATCTTAATCAAATATAAGTATTCCCAAATTTAAAATTATATGTTGATATATGTGTTGTGATGTCTATGTCCTCTGTGTTACTACTAAATACACATTATTTATTGCTGTTCTTATAGAAATTGTAGTACAAAGTTGAAATAGAAGTGGGGTAAAGCTGGTCAAATGTATCTGGCATACACCTAGTTAATCTGTGAACTCCCACATCTGGGTTAATATACTATGAAAATCTAAAAAAAAATACATTTTATAGTAAAAATGCCAGCAATACACTTTTGACAAAAAATATTACCAGAAATAAATCTTTGTAAAAGAAATTTCTAATGTTCCCAAGAAAATTAAATTTCGGAATTAAATTATCCATAAGGTGTTGATATGACGCTAAAGAATTAAGCAAAGAAACAAACTTGGGAGATGGCCTCAAAATCATTTTCGAGTCCTATGTCACCGGATTTCACCACTGTAGATTTCACTTTCTACTAGATTACCTCAGGTCCCTAACTGAAATTATTACCACTAATATCATAATCTGTGTTCAAGATATTCTTAGAAAAAATAACGCAATAATTCCAGTGCAGTAATGCCTAAATTTGGAAAATGCAAAAATTGAATTTATCAAAACTCCTAGTAATCTATAGCGGTCATTGTATTCTAATAAACTTTATGCAATAGAGTATCCACAATTATACCCTTGTGTAATCTGGACAAGGATAAAAGGATAAAATATTTTGGAAGAGGGTGAATTTTATTAAAATTAAAAAAAGAATTAAAATTAAAATTAAAAGCTCTAGAGCAGCTCAAGGTAGAGAGTAACTGAATGAGGTATGAGATATGAATGAAAATGCAGACTATAAGGATAAGGATGATAGATAAAAACTATCTTCTGATTTAAATAGGTTAAGATTTTAGCGTTAAAGTAAGTAACCACGTAGGAATCTGTTCAACATAATAGTAATTCTTGAGAAAAAAATGGAATTTCCTATTTAAATTTTGGATCCGGATAAAATGAGGCTGATTCTACTCCGTGGACGTAACATGGAGAGTCTGAGATAACAAGGTTTGTTCAGGTGAAGCTAAATCTAAGGTAAACCGGCCCTTATTTCGTAAATATCAATATGGACTCTTCAAGATATTGCGGATTTGATTTTGCCTCGTTCTGGGAAAGCAGATTGATGACAGATTAAAAACAAGAATTAGCTAAATGGAACCAGCGAAGAAATTCCAACACTGCGTAGACGGACGTCATGTTGCTCATTTGCATAATAACAATTTTACACAGGAAATTAACAACGTGCTTCCGAACAGAACAAGCTAAAGTAGACATCAGGAAATCTAAAAATCTGATGTTTCCTTTAAAAAAAAACCCGGGAAAACCTGAACATAAGTGAAAGAAAGGAAATGAGCCACCTCGAAGTATTATATGCATATGTGCGTGCGTGTGTGTGCGTGTGTGTGCGCGCGTGCATGTGCATTCTCGTGCGTGTATGTGTGCGTTGATTTCCATATATGTATGGGTGAGTGGTTAGAGAATTCGTTTCCGACCATGAAACGCAAGATCTCTCCATGGTGAATTTATCAGGCAGCATACTAATCCTATCGGACAGGGGAGGCTATTCAAGTGTGCGGCACCTTTGAAAATTTACGAACAATACCACGACTTGCCCCTACAACGTGTTAGTGAGATTATACATACGAAATAATTCAGAAGACATCGTCGACTTTGCAAGCACATATTTAGTGCTCATTGATACAATCCAAAGAAAAATCAGCAATATTAGTGGTCCTGGTCTGGTGTCTCGTCTTCAGTCACTTTCCCACTACCGTATTACCTGCCTTTCTGAGCCATTTCTACTAATACTTTAATGGTAATTGTTCGGGTGGGCTCTTCGCTATTGTACCTAGGCCTTAAAAAAAAAAATAATAATTGCAGTACTTGACTCGCGACGATGTTTCATCATTTTAGAGTTGAGTTCTCTAGATGTAGCCGTAAATTGTATGCTAACACTTTTTCTCGTACCTTTCGCTTGTGGAACTCCCTTCTGGCTCAATGCTTTCTAGCCAATATTAATCTTCAAATATGTAAATGTAATGTCAATCGCTCTCAACTGTCCTCCTGATTACTATTTTCTTTCTCGCCATTTAAAGTTTTTTATTTCTAATTCTTCTACACCCAGTAACTTTTTGTCTTAATATTGTTACTGACTTCCTTTGGGTTTATATATATATATATATATATATATATATATATATATATATATATATATATATATATCTGCTCTTTTAGTTGGTACTCTGAGTAGTTTTCTTTTTAAAATAAAACAGAAATTGTATCGGCTGCCGCTTAATATTATCTAAAATCTTTTTTAAAATGTATTTATCGATAGCGATCGTGCTTGCTTTCCTACCTTTTTCCTATAAAATTATCTTTTAGTAAGTTGTGCCATCGTTTTTTCACCACAAAAGGCATTAAAAGAACGCAAGACTCACTAGTTTCAAATCAATTCTGGTGCATATAAAAATGTCGTTTATAGTGAAAGAAAATGGCGGTTTAAAAACAAATGAAATGATGCCTCGCTCACTATCTGTATAATTAAACAAACTTGCATTTTGGTGCAGTCATTTCTTCCTATATAGCTTTTACGCAATCACTCGTATGTAAACAATTTTTTCGTTATTGTAGCATTTTTATTGTTTCCCTAAAATCATCTTTACTCCAATATAATTTTTCGTTATAATTTGCATCACTTTTAATAATAGAACAAGGGTTTTCGACAGGATTAATATCACGAGAGGCTGGGGGATATTCCATTAATTTGGTGCCTTTGAAAGTTTTTATTGTTTTGCAAGAAGATATTACTTATCATTTCAAAATCTGAAGGAAGATTCTCTTTTCCGAATATCTGCTTTTAGCTTCCAGTTTATCGTTTGAAATTTGCATTCGTAATAAAGTTTATTTTCCAGGAAGTCCAAATAATTTTCTGTATTTTTCTAGATACCATTATCAACCAGAAGTCAGAATGGAAGAGTAAAATATTTCTTATTTTTACTAATGTTCCTAAAATTCAAGAGCACAATAATTATCTACTTTCAATCAGTCTTTAAATCAGAACTTTGTTTCTGTTTAAATCGTTTCCAACAAAGAATCAAAAGACAAGCCTACCTGATATTCATCTGATAGTTCTGAGAAAGAAGTGATGTATTTCCCACAGATTTTAGTGGAAAATGACTTCTACCTCAGATAGAAACTGGAATGGGTCCGTCGTCAAAATTTTACTTGTTGTTAACCGTTAGAATATCAACTTCGCTAGTTCACGTGTTTACATGTTTTTTTATACTAAACTTCACCTTATACAAGACTCAGTAGCCAATCACGGCGGAGGATTCTTGAATAAAGAGTGTGAAACGTAGGTAACGGTCGATAGAAGGAACTGAAGATTATGTCATACAGAGGATAGATAAATATTGACTATTGTCTTGAAGAGATTAATATTGTAGTGTTCATACACGCGGGAGTTCATTCCATCGTTGCAATTTTCGGGTAAAAATGAATTAAATTTGCTCGTATGTAATTAATTCCTGAGGTCTTGTCTTGGCGAGTGTTACATGTAAAAATCTGAACTGTTGTAAGTAAAGAGTTAAGCTTATGTGAATATTTGCATTGGAAATCTCTATAGATTATTGTTAGGCCTGCAACGTTGTATATATTGAAAAGACAATATGGAGTGAAAAAAGCCTATACGACCATGTAAATTACGTAGATAAGTAGTAAGGGCGTTAGCGTTTCGAGCATGTTACACAGATTAAAAATTTACCATATTGGATGTATCAAGGAGGAAACATTCCTGGTATATCGAGCTGTTGAAAACGTCATGAAAAACTTATCATAAGTTGACACAATCTTTGAGAAAGAAATTGTGTCAAGGAAGGCTACAAGAAGCCGTCATTTTCTTGTGCTAACACGAAATCACACATCCTCTTAGCCGAATAATTATTGATCACACCAGATTATCTGCCATTTATTCCAGAAAGGTCCGCGCTGTGAGGTTTCAGCACGAAACATTGTTTGGTTATATGGTGATTAAATAAATATTCTTTAGCATAAATCTGCAACGGGGATTCAATATGAAAGAGTCGCTAGCCATTATACATATATAATGACGATAGCAGTATTCAATATTTAGAATATTCTGTAAAATTTCACACAAACACACACAAGCACACACACACCCATGCATTAAGAAATGCCTAATTTGCAAACACATGCAAACGCACGAACACACACACACACACACACACACACACACACACACACATATATATATATATAATTTTGTCGATTTAGGCAAATCATTATACTAAGTCATCAAGTCTAGAAAAAGCATCAATTAAATGCAGAAATCACTGCACTGAACAGCTGTTTCGTTCATCAGTAGTCCGCTGCCACCACTGAGATGTGAACACGGACCGTTTTGATACAACGCGAGCGTCATACCAACTGTTTTTTGTTTGTTTGTGTGTGTGTGTGTGTGTGTGTGTGCGTGTGCGCGTGCGTGCGTGTGTGTTTATTTGTCACTTAGGAATTTTACGTTTTGGCCAACAAATTATATTTGTTTATGCATGGATATCTTGACGCTACATACAGACAGATACAGATATTTATTTACATATCATTGTATATTATTGTATATAATTTATATTATATTCCCTATCTTATGTCTATTTCGTCTTGTATATAGTCCTCTACTTGCAAAATCCATACACACACTCGCTCTGTATCATACATGAACAACTACGCACACGCACACACATATATATATACGCATATACATGAATCTGTATATCTACGCCTATCTACTTAAGCCATCTTTATGAACGAGGGCAAAGTTGAACAACATATCAAAATGTTGAAAAGTTATGACATTTTCTAAGCATCTTTAATTCCCGGTGTTCCTCGAAAGATTTTGGGAGCGAGCCATCCCTACTCTTCGGGGTCCTATACAGAGATATACACGTCAACTTGATTGTTTTATATCAATACGCGGTTTATAAAAGACGTCCAACCCGGCGATGATTTATTACTCATCGACGCCTACCTACCCCAAAACCCGACGCGCTCGGTTTGACCAAAAAGCCGAAAATTACCAGACAAGCCTTCAAAGCGGGTTTCAGAAAACTCATTCCGATGACCCACAAATTTATGTAATCATTGTTTTATCCAGCAACCCAAGTACGTTTACAAGAGAGCAATAAATTCAATACCTACAAGTCATTTCTCGATACTGATTTCTTTTTGAAAAGATGGTAGATACAAGTTTCTTTTGGTGAAGTTATTTAATACTAGTCACACATAAGCAGACCAAGATACAAGGCCATTTCAATATAAGAAGTAAGATATCTCAAAGAAATAACTAAATGGAAACTTTTTTTATTCTCTTATAAAAACCACGGTGAAGTATATACTAGACCTTAGTTAAAGTTGTGTAGATACGATCAGAAGAAAATATTATTTACAGTGACATATAATTCCCATATAGGTAGTAGCGTTGTGTTTATTCGAGTGGAAAGTGTTTATTTGAAATTCCCCCCGAAGCCGTTGCATTCGCTTTCACACAACTATGTTTGATATATGTAAATCCACCTCTTCTCTCCACAGTTAAGGGTTAATAGAAGATTAGACTGGTCTACTTAGTCTGTTTAACAACCTTTTGAGGTGAAAGGAAATACCTAATTCATAACTGGTTGCGTGGGGCTATCGACCTCACCGCGTAAAGGCATACTATCCACAAAATCAAGCGTAGCAACGTTACTTGTAATGGGATGGTGACGAAAATGGGACGGTGACCAAATTCACCATGATGGAGCATAACGGACTTGATGACTCATTAATGATTAATGATTTATGAGTATGATCATCACTGACAAGTACTATCGGTTATGAAACAGACAATGTCACTCGAAATAGAATTTTCCAGGGTTATTGCAACGACATCTGATGTATGTCATTAATCTCTGAGGATTCTGTGCCTACTGGGTTCGCTAGTTATGGATTTTAAAATGACTGGTTAGTTCAGATTGACTGGAACATGACTTACTACAGTGAGCAGAGGTCAATAAAAGCAATGTTTTTGGATGCTCAAATTGTAAAAAACTAAAACAAAACAATTGTCAATCTACTAGAACGCTAAAATAGTCCAAGTACACGAGAGAAAAAGCTCACCAGAACAGTTGTCATGAAAATCTGGGGAAAAAGACAGAGTTAAGCCATATGACGTTCGGTAGAAACTGACTAAAGTCGAGATATCTGATTAGGATTGAATACATAACAGGCATTTCTTTAATTTTTGTCTAGAATCTGAAGATATAAAGCAGGTCCGTCGAACAAGATTCGGTAGCGGCATTCAATGCACGGACGAATGGTAGATTTATAAATTTGAAAAAAGGATTCTATCGAGAAAATCTTTCTGGCACGACACAGTGAAACAAATTACCTAGCATTAGATGTCGCAATTGATTCACTATCATCAATCCATTTCATGTCAGAGGTAAGCGTGAGCTCAAGAAGCTGTAGGGTGTTGCTATCCCGGAAAGAAATTAATAAAACAATAATAAATAATAAAAAAAAGAAATGCATTTTCATATGATGATAAGAGTGAAGGTACTGGTAATATGATTAGCTCACTTGGTTTCGATAACCAAAGATAGATGTCGGTGTTGAAGCCTGTAAAAAGGCAAACATTTTCTGCCTCACTCGCTATCTTCCCCTTTCTCCAGTATGTAGCACTACAGGGTAATAACGTGCCAACTGAAGAACGTTAGTTCCCCCTGTCCATTGAACTCTTTTTCCGGTTTCAAACGACAGCGTACGAACATGTTTTAGCGGCTGTACTCAGGAATTAACTAAATTAATCGTTCTAACTTAGCGCAAAGCTGACTTGAGTGCAACCATTTTAACTATTGTTATCATAACCTATTTTTGAACCGAAAAAAGTAAAATGCACATACTGAAGAGTCATTGAGAACTTTGTTTCACTACCGTCACCATAAAACATGAAATCCGTAATAGAAACTCTAGTTTAGTATGCTGCTATCTTCATTGTTCACCTGTTGAACATATAATATGACCTAAAATACACACAAAACGCAACCTGTCAACTCCCAAAAGGCACAGGTTTTTATATGGTGGATAAATGAAAACAATGTTGTTTTGAAGGCGTTGAATTTCCCAAGCCATTCTAGCATCAATTAACCTCTGATTGGAGATTTTTCGAGAGCATTTTCCAAGTTTACTTTGTCGGGTTTGTCAGATTTGCCGGGAAGACAAGGATTAAAATGTTTCGTCATCGGCATAGATACTTAAATTAAAACTGATGACATCGCGGAAGGCGTTCTTGAAGATCAGAAACCCTGATGGTCTAAGGATAGAGCCCTGGGGAAACTCACTTTAGTGTGAAATATTGGCAAGGAGGTGCACATTTTTAGGGGTACAGTCTTATCTTACTAATTAACTTAAGAATACACCTTCTCTTTCCATTAACGTCTCTTCTCATTAATTAAGAAAGGTAATTTAAGATCGGAATGAGAGCGGCAAGGTCAAATATAGAATTAGCTCCGAATACATGCCTCAGGGTCTGTTATTTACGGAACTGACAGTATGGTGTTATCTATGAAGTTTTAAGTCAAAATATCAGAATACAGTCGAGTAGAGAATTAAGACTTAATTAATCGTCTAAGGACAACCGATTTTACGGAGAGAGTGAAGAAATCCGGATCTCCGCAAGGCCTTTTGTAGGAAAGTAAATTAGATATATAAAATACCGTATAGCTTAGATTACCGACGGGCGAAAACATACATAAACTTACTTGGCCAAAAGTTTAAACATGACTTCTCATCATGATCGCTGTCTAAGAGGAGAATCGTTCTTAGAGAGAGGAGATGTCTAGTAGAAGACAGAAGAAGAAAATATTTCAAACAATCTACAGATGTTAAATAAACAACACCCTAAAATAAGTCTTCCCACCTCAAAATTTGAAACAGACGTAGGGACAGTTAAGATAAACAAAGTATATTAAATGCAACTATCAGACAAGGAAGTCTTTGTACTATAAATGCATAATAATAATAATTCAGAGAATAATATAAACAGATCGATGTATATATCATGTCCAGAGGGTACCTCGGCGTGGTGTAATTGTCAGCAAGCTTGTTTGGCTAAAACAGTTATGACTGAATAGTGATTTCGATCCTCACTAGATGCCAATATTTTCAACCTTAACCCACAACTCAGCTTCGCTTAGAAAATCAGTATATATAATGTCCAAAGTTATTTTTTTGCGACGTAGCTTTTCTCACTATTTACATTATTCGGACTATTGTCCTCATGTTTGTCGCCATATTTATCACAACGTTTCAACAGTTTTACGCTCTGGTCTTCTTCAGCTGGTTGGAATGTCGAACTGAACCCTTTATTTAGCTCAGTGGGGTAGACTGTTCTAGTTCCACGTGCCATGTCTAATGGATGTCAGTTATCAGTTATCTCCTCTTAATTCCCCTCTCCAAGTCCACTTTATCCACTGTGCCATGTGTCTTGAGGGAACATGGCAGAGTGGATAAAGGCGTTAGTT
>CAHIKZ030001336.1:482500-580000 GCA_903632075.3 Acanthosepion pharaonis
CCACACGCATATGTTACCAAATTTATTCCTTTTCATGCTATGAAAAAAACTCCTTATTTTTTGTCGTGTGTGTAGTCTATCTCTTATTTCAGTTACACACAACGTCAGTATGAGAAGATAAATTTATTCCTTCTAACATTATAATAAATATTAACATTTCCTCATGTCTGAGTTGTGATTACCCACCAAACTTTAATATGTACCCAAAACGTAAGTCGTGATCGTTTCTCTAATATTCTCAGCAAGATTATCTTTCATAAATATACATAAAAAATTCCATGATTATTTCTGCTTTCCCTGTTAATATAATTCTCTTAAGCTTCGTGTCCCTTAAAAATATTAGCAACTATGGCTCTCCTCACTATCTTATTTTTGTAGTTCTTAATATATTTTGTCGTTTGTTATCTCTCCTAAAACTTGTTTGGTCATCCATTTACTCAATTACCACTAAGTAGGAGATGTCTTACTTTCTTCTGTTCCACTTCAATCTGTCCCGTGAGTATCACATTTCCAAACACTATTTCCTCAATATGTACTCTATGAACTACTACTCACTCTGTCTACAGCTTCGTTGTTGCTCACATGTTCGGTCCATTGTATTTATAGCATACTTATATAGAAGCATATTTCTATTGCTTCAAGTCCTTACTTTACTGTGAGGAGATTGTTCGGCACTCCCCGCCATATTGGAGGACTAATATTACGTAAAAGATCAGTACTCTTTTCTTTGTTTCTAATGATATTCTTCTTTTTCTTAATACATTGCTTATCTTTTGGAAGACAAATTTAGCTATCGAAATGCGCCTTCGGATTTTAATGTTTCACTTTCCGTCTATTTGAATGATATAATTTGTTATATGACATATTAGCCTGATTGCCCAATGGCGTTTGCAGTGCTATGAAAATGTATCTATTTATGTCTTCAAATTAAAAAAAAGGAAATATTGCTGCAGTGTACTGTTGCATTCTCTTGTAAGACAGATTTGATGTAGAGGTTGTGATGAAGAGGTAGAATGTTTTAGGGACTTATTATTATTATTATTATTATTATTATTATAAATAAATGAAAATAATATAATAATAATAATTAAAATTAAAAATATATAGAATAAAACAATAACATAAAATGTTGTATAAAATAAATCAAATAAAAATTAAAATAATGATAACAATAATACTCCCAACGTGCAACAAATATGCACGGAAATATAGACATACCGACAAAATAATTCAACCTCTCTTCGTCAAGAAACCTCAGACAGACAACTCGTGTGCAACTTTTCTCTCTGTAATATGACTTGTAATAATATGGAATGACGTCTCCATTTATCACATATACCATAAAACAATTATAACCTAAAAAATACACACACTAACAGACGCAAAAATATATATGCTTTTCCTGTTATTTGTGTATGCTTTATTTCCTATCAATTATGCTAATTTCTACTGCTCTGATGAGAGTGAAACCAAACAATATTTTGGTGACCCGACGTGTAAAAAAATCAAAAAAAAAAACGACTACACACAGTTTCCTTCCATTCATTAGAGAGAAACTGGAATAAGCCTTACTGACGTTAATTTCTATCACTTGCCCTTGGTGTGTAGGTCAAACTTAATACTACTATTGCACAGGTATGGAATGGGTGGAAGGATTAATTTGTTAATCTGTTTAAAATTCAGGGTTAATATAAATCAAGAAAATGCTTCCCAGTGGATCACAGAAAGTTAGTTCAGGGGTGAGCTTTTTTGAAACCTCTGTATTATCGTTCGTATCTATCCTTCATATTGTTCTTTTCCGTTTCAATATATGTTAAGATATTGGCATTTTTCTATTTCCGCGGTTTTTCAAATATAATCTTCTCGAATATTTGATTAATGCTAAACTACACATCACTACCGCTATCTTATTTACTGTACATGTGTATAGCCACTAGGTGTCCGCTCAAGACTGTGTGAGAGCTCGTTTTTTTTCTCTTTTCCAGCACCCCCTCTTCAGTATTTTTGCCGATCGACACCGGATATTCTTCTTTGATATTCTAATTCATTTACCCTCGATACTAATGTTCTTATATGTTCCCAGGTACGCCAGCTAATATTGGTACACTGTAATCATTTATATATCACGTTTTTCTCAATATTGATTATTCCTGATATATATGTTCTGTAATTCCGTCATATTTTTTAAGCATTCAACCCCAAGCAAGGCGGGAAGCCACTAGCACGCAAATGGTTTCAGAGTAGGAGCGAGAACAAAGAGGAGTGATATAGGAAAGGATGAAGAGACGGTTAGGTGATAGATCAGGGATTATGGAGATGTCGATTGACGTTAGATTTGAATAGTTGGAGATTATAGTTATCAGGAAAACAAGAAATGAGGAGGAAATTCCACAGACGAGAAGTGCGAGACATGAAGCTATTGGAGTAGAAGAGACGGCTACATTTAACAGTTTCGACAGTGAAAGGGTGAGAGCGAGATGCCAGCATAGTTAAGCGCTTACATTTATTAAGTCTGGGAACAAAGCGAAAGCAGCTCATCGGAGCAGTTACCGTGAAAGTATTTGTAAATAAAGGTAGAAGGAAGCAACGGCACGCCTATGAGAGAGCGACTGCAGATGAGATGCCAGATCAGGGCCAATTATATTGCATAACCTTCTTTGGAATTTATCAAGGACTTTGAGACAATTAGAAGGGGCCCCAGACCATACATGGCAGCAATACTCCATGCCAATGTTTATCGAGATTCTTAACAATTCAAGGTCTTTAATATTATCGGTTCGGTCTTCAGTCACATTACTATAGCTGCGATTTGGATTCCCTCTGTCTTTCTATAAATATTTCCTTGGCAATTGTTTTAATGAACTCTCATACTTGGCACTACGTACATTTAAACGTACCATATTGGCAACTAGGTATCACTATTTTACTTTTTAAATAGCTAGATATAACCCTATGTTCTCTTTTGATAGTTTATTTTCATGCAGTTACCAGATATAGAAATATTTGCCGATGTCTTCCTTCCGTACCAACTACAATATTCAAAAATTTAAATGCAACGTCAATCGAAACATTTTATCTTCCTGAGCCTTTTATTTTTTATTAGACTCACTAATGTCTTTTCATTCATTTCCCGTCTCTGTAACCGCTTACGCCATAATGGTATCATCGCCTTGCTTGGAGATTAATGATAAAAAAATGTTTCTCCATATTTCCTTTTCTTTCATAGTCATTGTATTTTCCATTGTAATTTGACGTGGCAGGCTTTTTTTCCTTCGACTATCAAACTCTGTTTTCTTACCTAGATGTGGAGGTCGGTTTGGCTTTCAAATGTCCAGTGTATTTGATTTTTATTTTCGGGTATAAGAGCCGGTTTCGTCTGATGCCCTTTTATATAAATGTGTGAATACCAAGATTTGAAATAGTGTGCATTAGTAAGCCAACAAACGTGTAGCGTAACGATTATTCGCACTGAAACTAGAATCGAGGCCCCGGATTCAAATTACAGCCTAGTTTATTACGTTCACTTTTGTATTACTTACCTAGCGAGAGCTATGAATACATTTCTTCTCCTTCCTCTTGATATTGATTAAAGATTTGGTTAGACTGGGTTCTCCAAACGTGGACGGCAGCCAATCTAAGTTAAGAAAAATCTGGAATTTAAGCCATTAGTAAATACCACAGGAAAACACATCATTGCCTTTCAAAAGTATTATTAGAGATTTACTGATAATAAAGAAATGGACTTAGTGAAGCGTGAAGATGCCTACGTCTTAAAGTGATATGGTATTTTTTTACAATGTTTGGATATCTTTGTAAAAAAATATGGCTGACTTCAACTGCAATCATTTACTATCCTTGTTAGAAGAGATAATTCCCACACTACGCCACTAAACATACGGAAAATACATCAAAAGGAATTTTCAAGTTGTAATCAGTGATCACCAACTCCAGGAGCATCTAAGACACCTGTGGACATGGAAAAGTAGACGAGGAGACATAAAGAAACGCATTGATTATTTAATTATCAATAAAAAACTCAGAAACGCAGTTATACACTTCAAAGCCCAAGTAAGTGTTGACTACAGGAGCGGCCATCTTCCAGAAGTGTGCGACATCAGAATAAAAGTACGGGAACAAAATTGCAATATGACAGATTTCTGAAGGACCCAAGTTGCAAGGAGATATACAAAAACAGATTTATGAACGAATGCAAACTGAACGCGAATACAAAATCAAAACTGATCTTACCAAAATAAACACGTCGGTGAACGTGATCATCCTGCCCAAGAAAAAAAATTAACAGAAGAAAATCTAGAGATGACAACAAAGTGACAAAAAAAAACATGCTAAGGAACGAGAAAGAATACCCAACACTAAACACAGAAAAAAAATAGGCAGACTTATTAGGAATGAATCAGTGAATTATCCACAGAAATAGAGAATGGCCAAGAGAAATACAGGAATTATTTAAATAGTATTAACAGGAGGAAAGGTAAACCAACCAACAGACTCAATAATATCACATGATGGATAATTGATAATATGAAAAGAAATACTCTAAAGTCGGAGCTAAGACATAAAATAATTTTTCATGATGCGAGAGAGAAAATTACGTTAGAAAATGCAGACTGGCTGGAAATAATAAACGATGAAATAACATCAGCACAAGAGAAAACGAACAAGAACAAAACAGTAGGAACTGATATAATCGTATCAGAAATTATCTCAGTCTTAGACGATTTCAGCATTAACAAAGTCACAAAAGTAACAAGCGATATATTACACTGGCCATGTAACGGAGGCCATCACTAAATCCATTTTCGTAACATTAATTATAAGACCAGGTGAAAACTAATGCGAACTACATTGGACAATCAGTTAAATTATTCACATAACAAAGCGAACAATGCGAATACAGACGAATAAAGCAAAATTAGTGCAGTATCAGGACAATAACAGTGTGGCATTGTAAGAGACACGGGAAAAAGAACTATAACAATTATTACCAGAGTAGTATCGGAGAAAGCAATACAAATGCAGAAGGATGTAAAATCATGTTTTATAGATGGCGCAAAAGCATTTAACATGGATTTATTTGAACTGATGAGAAAACAATCAGGTCATCCCATGAGATCTGTCCGAATTTTAACTTTTTTTAAAATCAACGAAGTTTAAAGAGTATATTATAATGTCTAATTGAGCTGAACATTATTTTATGTTTTGATGCATTTAAACTGATCAAATTTTATTTCAGAGAACAATAAAATTAAATTATGTTTGTTTAAAACTCTGCTAACATGGAAGTAACAAAGAATCATTTGAGGCACATAATGCTTTATGAGTTCAAGAAAGGAAACTCAGCAGCCGAAGCGGCTAGAAACATTCACTTAGTTTATGGAGAGGAATGTGTGAATGAAAGAACTTGCAGAAGATGGTTTACAAAATTCAGAGGTGGAGACTTCACCCTTGAAGATGAAGATCGAACCGGACATCCAGTTGAGTTTGATGAAAAGCTTCTTGAAGAAGCCCTTGAAGAAAACCCTGCTTTATCAGTTGAGGAATTGGCAGTGGTTCTCAGTTCAAACCATACAACTGTTCATCGTCATCTTCAACATCTTGGAAAAGTTCCTAAACTGGGGAAATGATGCCTCGTGAATTGTCTGAAAACAACCTCAAATCCCGAGTTGATATCTGCTCTTCTCTCCATTCTCGCCAACTTGTTTCACCTTTTTTGGATAGACTTGTGGCTGGCGACGAAAAATGGATCTTTTATCAAAAGGTTAAGCGTCGTAGACAGTGGCTTGGTAAAGGGGAAAGACCCCAGACACAACCGAGAAGGGACCTTCATGGGCAAAAGTTTCTTCTTTCAATCTGGTGGGATCGCCAAGGAATAATCCTCTTTGAATTCATACCACTTAATGCAACAATTAATGCTCATATATACTGTCAGCAATTAGAGCGTTTGAACCAAGCTTTGAGGAAAAAAAACTGCTCTAGTGAATCGAAAAGTGGTGATATTTCATCAGGACAATGCGACCCCACACAGCAAGAATCACGTCACAAAAGATCGAAGAACTTGGTTGGGACAAAATTCATCCACTTTATTCTCCCGATCTTGTTCCTTCAGACTACCATTTGTTCGTAGCTTACAGTATCATTTGGAAGAAACAGCTTTTGTAACACGGGAAGAGGTTACAATTTCATTTGTGAGTTCTTCGAATCAAAGCCAAAAGAATTTTACAGTAATGGAATAAGTAAGCTTGTTTATAGATGGAAGGAAGTCATAGATAATCAGGGAAAATACATTGTTGATTGAATCTGTAATTAAATGTAAAATTTGGTCAATTGTTTTCTTTATTTACAATTCGGATAGAACTTATGGGATGACCTGATAGATCTATTTAGAAAAGAAGTTATAATAATCCAGAAGTTACACTGGGAGCAAGACGCATGCATACAGAACGATACTAAATTAAGTAGCTATACAAAAAATAGAAAAGCGCTGGGAGATAAGAATACATCTCTTTTCAGATTTATTCAGCCTCTATCGCAACGCTCTTTACCAGGATTTATCATCAGTGTGTGTAATTTTAACAATTATAACGATTATAATTTGTTGATGGGCGACACGAAACGGAATCTACAAGACCTCCTTGACAGGTTGTTAGAAGAAACTGTCAACTGCAAGAAAACAGAATGTATAGTCATAAACAAGAGAAAACGCCCGATATGTGAGTCATGAATTGGAGACATAAACATCAAACAAATGCTGAAGTTCAAATATCTGTGATGCGTATTAACAGATGATGGAAATTGAGATTCGAACACGCATTAGACTGTCGAAAGAGACATTCCAAAAATTAAATAAAGTGCTAAGAAATGGAAAACAATGTTTAAAAAAAAAGAAAACAGCACTGTATTGTAATGCGTTATCCATTTTCTTTCATGGCAATGAATGTTGGACAAGGTCCCGGGGATGAGTCAAGAAATAATCAGCAGAAACGTCGTTCTAAAGAAGAATACTGAAAATTTCTTGGACGAAACGACAACGCAACAAGGAAGACTTAAAGAAAATTTTAATAGAAAGATCACTAAGGCTCAAAATCCAGAAAAGATAGCCAAAATTTTATGAACATCTGATGAGGAAGGAGGGCCTAGAAAACGTAACCATAAGGTGCATACTGAATGAAGGCAGCACATACAAGAATATTAACTATAACAGTTTGACATTTAGAGTAACTCTTATTAAGGTTAGCGTTTCAGTATATGTATAATACTAGATACACTGTATTAACATTTATTGAAAGGACCCGGATCATGCAGTAATTTCCGGTAGGATGCCATGAGGAAGTTTACACTTCTAGATTTAATTTCTGAAAATTATTCTAGATAATATACATATACTGTTTCTGGTTGATGTTTCAGTGATCTAATTCTCTTCATCTGTCATACGTACTTATCTACGTTAATAACTGCAACGAACAAATCCCAATCCAGTTATACCAAGACAAAACACATCCCTATTAATCCATTCCTTACACCAATATAAATTTTCTCCGTATCATTTTTCCAGAAGCTGAATAATACATTTAAGTGGTCAAAACTTTCCAAAATTTATCTTGATTAATCTATTTCAGAGACAGAATTATTTAAACAGTAACCATCTACATTGAGTTGGACTCGAACCTTGCATTGTGTGATAATTCTTATAAATAAAAGATTATACTAATTGATGAATGTCCAAGTCAAATTCATACAATTAATGCTCTATTTGAATCAACTGTAATTCATAGGTTGCATGAAAATATATTGGGTAATGTCAATTCTGTGATTTTACTCTCAAAATAAGAGTCCTACGTCAAGAATCAATGTGTGAAAAAGAAATACAAAAATCCTATATCGTTAGGCATCTGTGACCATCTAATTATGAAATGATTTTCTGTATTTAATTTCTAGAATCCCATTGTTTACTACGTCAGTCTATTACTGAAATCGATCATAAATGAATTATATATAATGATATATTGTAGTCTAATTTCTCATAATTAATTACATTTGGAAAAGCAAATTAAATTTCCCAGTACGTTTTATGGCGTGGTTGGGTTTATACAGTTTATGTTCTACTTCATTATCAGGGCCTAGGTAATTAATATTGAAGTGTTGAAATCTTAAGTGTAAAATTAATCTTTTTTTTATTACTACGACGCCCATAAGCAATTGTTAGGAATGCAGTCGAAATTTTCGATCGCATAGAATTTTTGCATTTGTATGTTACTATATATAACGTGTATGTTCGTGTATATATCAATTCCCTGCATTTGTAGAGAAAAAGATTTTAAGGCAAAGGCATGTACATTTATGAGATCCTACACAAAAAATATTCAATGGTGATCATAGAAAAACTTATGTTAATGAAGCACCAAAAAATGTTACGCTTGGAACTTATTTCCGGAAGATCTTGTTTAAATCCATAGGCTACATATATTCTGAAGAGTGATTAACTTGAAATACGAAGCGCAAGAGAAAAAAAAACAGAATTATGACTCATACAACCATTGATTTGGGCTCTCCGGTGTAATGTAATGGTAGGCGAGCTTATGTCGCTAAGACAATTACAAATGAGGAGTGAGTTCGATCCAAACTTGGTAGATGATACTTTCGGACTGGTGCCGCATCGAAGATTGACATAGAAAATCATCATACTAACATCGATTTAATGTATTTTTCAAACCAATGAATCTAAAATATTATCATAGTACTGAGTTTAAGAAATAACAATTTTTTTATCTAAATTCAATGTATTTACTCAACACTTCTGACAGAAAAAATTATTCAGTTGTTAAATATTTAATATTATTCAAAATTTGGAATTTCATCATAAGCAAAAATCTCCTGTTTTTATTTAAGAACATTTTAAAAGTTTATTTTTAGATATTTCAACCATACAAAATATTAGAATATTTTTAGGGGAATCCGCCATAGGTGGCCGGATTTCTCATCCTAGCTCACTGATAGTTTACTGGGACGCGTTTGTAACTAAAATACAGTCGATTCTTGCAGCAATACCACCAGTCAATATCTTTGTTTAATTCATTTTCCTTTACAATATTTAATAGGAAAGCGAAAAGTTACTCATTGTAGAATGTTGGAAATCTTCTAGTTATTAATTATAAAATATTTCATGTGAGCCTCAACTCGTATAGAAAAGAGAACCCATTAACACCAGTATATTTATTTTAGGCTTAAATGCTGAAAGCAGACATAAACCTTTGATTTAAACAAGCCTGCTGACGTGTACGCTCTTCCTCTTTATGTAAAGGTTATTAGAAGAAGGTAGCAAGTCCACCTCGAATGTCGCCACGAAGGAACAACTGCCACCCTTTTTCGAGCGGGTACAGAATATAACGGACTTTTCGTTCTTAGTAAAATCGTTCGAACAAACTCAAAACTGGGACATGGCATCACACAGTGTACCTTTCTGGTTTTGAACCACTCGTCTACTTTATTCGGTAATTTAGATGACGAAGATAAAGGCTGGCTAGAAATTTGCCATGGTGTTCTGTTTTGTGTATTCATTTTATTACATTTTATTTTTGAGCTTAATTTACATTATTCGAAGTATTGTCTTCACCTTTGTCGCCATATTTATTACAACGTTTCAGCCGTTGTACGCTCCGGCCTTTTTCAGGTGGTTGGAATGTCGAACTGAACCCTTCATTTCGCTCACTGGGGTAGACTCTTTTTGTACTTTTAATGGATGTCAGTTATCAGTTATCTCGTGTCAATTTTCCCTCTGAAAGATCTACACTGCCTTAACCGGATATTGAACTCACACCCTTTGGGTCCTGTCACTGGATCTCATCAACACCTTTATCCACTGTGCCATGTGTCCTTTTTGTTGAGATTGACTATATTTTTTCTGTGTTCTTCAAGACAAGGAAGTTGCTTAATTGCCTGTAAATGTGGTACATTCTCAAGATTATTAAATCACGTACATTTGATTATTGTGTAAGTAGTAATGTATGATATGGTGATCGGGACTTCCTCATCAACCTAATAAATATTATTTCAACACATA
This sequence comes from Acanthosepion pharaonis, assembly GCA_903632075.3. NCBI lineage: Eukaryota > Metazoa > Mollusca > Cephalopoda > Sepiida > Sepiidae > Acanthosepion > Acanthosepion pharaonis. The sequence continues at coordinate 492,579 of CAHIKZ030001336.1, forward strand.
CATTTTTCTTGTGCAGGACATTTTTATTATGCATGAAAATTTATTTCATATCTGTCAACACTGAAAACATCTAATAAATTTAAATCTGGAACTTGACAGTTTAATAATATGGAAAGGTTATTCGAAGAGTCATTCTATGTTTTAATGGCAAAGAATGAATATGACAATCTGTTTTTGGATTAGCGTAAAACATTAATTCTTCCAGGATAAGTAAGAATCCTTCATCTGCACTGAAAGGAGATTGTATAAGATATTATTTAAGTGTAGAATTGAATGTATTTTGTCATATCTCGTGTAAACTGTATTTTGTCATTAAAGTCGTGTAAACTGGCAGTACCGAGCTCTTCTCCGGATATGAATCAATGAGTTATTTTCTAAAAGTATCCATCTTTATTCTGACTGTAATCTATATTTACTATCGCAACATAAAGAAACATTTGCCAAAATTTCTATAAACTGAGCTACGATAGACATATACCATTTCATATAACGTTATTATAAGAGGAAAACGTTTTGACTCGCCACATCCGAAGTGATAACCCTAATAAATTGAACAATTTTTTTTTTCATAATTGTTTGGATGTCTATGCCAAACATTTTTTTTAAATATTCATATTAAAAAAATGTAAAGAAAAAAAACGTGTAAGCGTTTTTCCTCTCAACTGACACAATTTGAATTCAATTTCGATAATCAAGTTCTGACACAATTTGAATTCAATTTCGATAATCAAGTTAGCCGACACACATAACGAACTTTAGCTATTAACAGACGCAAAATTTGAATATCGGCAACAGGTAATTAACTGTTTTAAAATTCTGGAATCTTTAAAAAACATAAATATGTTCCCATATGATTAGATCAAGGATACCTCTTCTTAATCCATATTCCTCTTAAAGGCATAAAAATAAATTGAAGAAAATCTAACGAAAGCAAATTATATTGACTGCAAACGACTTCGCCTCAGTCAGTGATTATATTTATTTTAAAAATGAAACGATCATTTTAAGATCGTTGTTATGTAAAGAAAATCTTCATTGTACATACATACATACATACATACATATATATATATATATATATATATATATATATATATATATATATATATATATAATTATATATATAATCGATATTAGATTTGGCGGCTACAATTTACGTTTAGTACATACATACGTACACACACAGATATATATATATATATATATATATATATATATATATATATATATATATATATATATGTATGTATAATCGATATTAGCTTTGGCGGCAACAATTTACGTTTAGTTCGTTTCGAAAAAGTTCTGTTTAAATCAGAAAAATAGTTTCAATTAGGATCGATTGCAACGACAACATCGTTAAAAGCAATTCAAGCATTTGTATTGTCATTGTCAAATAAACGAATCGTAATGAGATGATTAATCATAATATTGGTCCTTTCACAATAATATAAATTTACAGTTCTGAAGTGTATCTTCTAAGTTTTTTTTTTCGTTTGCGAACCTCTAGAGAAGGTTGAGGAGAATACCATGAATGGTACAGGGTAATAGCGTGAAATTTCAAGAAAAATGTGAAAAAAACAACAATGACATTTGAACCAGAAAGAGACAGTTGATAATTCAAAGGCATATAACGAGGAAAGATAGTTGGAGAATTTGACACTTGAAATATTGAAGGTGGAAAAGCCGAAGTGAAAGAGAAGGAATACATTGTAAGGTCTTGTGTCAAAATATTACAGAAGCATGGTTAGGAAAGAAAGTAATTGGTTAAATATTTCTTAGAGCTAGAAAGGATATGAACACGTGGAGATTCCTGATCGCTTCTCCTGGAAGCACGAGTTTAATAAAAGAAGAAACATGAGATTAATCCAGTTAATTAATAGACAATTCCGAATTGAAAAACCATTGATAATTTTGTTGGAAAACACTCAACCTTGTCTTTCAAGATCAATCAATTAAATTTACTTGGCATATATTAAAGTAAAGGAAACTGTGAAGCTACATATACTTTTGCTTGGAAAGGACAAGTCATTGAAAGAAAGAAAGAAACCATTTATTAGTACTCCTGTATATGTGAGTAATACATAATTTTTGTGATTAGGCTTGGATGGTTACATTTTTCCTAAGAAAAAGTACATATCAACCGTATTTAAAGCCTAACGTCAAACCAATTTATATGCACACAACTTACACTACCCACCATCAATAATCAAATAGTTTGGACAAGTAATAGATTATCTGACAATTCTTCCAGAGAAATCAACTTCAACGAAGCCAATTTTGAAATAGCTTTAAACGATAGTGGATTTTATACAACACACTCTCTCACACACACCATAAAAAAACCAGCAGGGGGGAAACATCGTATGGCTCAACCCACCGTACTACAAAAACGTTACAACAAACGAAGGAAACATATTCATTAATCTCATACACAAGCACATCCCCACATAAAGCATTCTCCACAAGATATTCAACAAAATCCACGGATACATTTGTACAAATAATTAAAAAAAAAAATCAATCGTAATACAACAAACACCTTTGACAAATTAAACGGACGTGTAACTGCAGAGGAAAAAGTGAATAACCCATAAGTGTCAATTGCTTGCAGAACTATATAATATACAAGCCACTGTAAAATCAGCAGGTAACGATGAAAAATATATATAGGTAACTGAATGAGCCTGGAAACAATGCACACAATACATCATTTACAAAAGTAAATAAACGTAAAAGACAATGAAAATTAAAAACAAAAAAAATCACACCAAAAAAATATGGAAAATAATTAAAACAAATGCGATAAATTCAAAAAAGTGTAAACTGTGTCTGGAGAAGAAAAAATCTATAATTACCTTCCCAGACTAACACAAATTACTAAATAGAAGATAACATCTCATTTCAAAATGCACACTCGAAAATAAATTTTTGTTAAGTTACTTAAAAATAAAAACAAATAAAAACGAACAAAAAACAAACAAATAATTAACAAAAAACAATAAGAAACATAAATTAATAAATTAATAATGCACAGATAAACACAAAGAAATTTTATAATAACAAGTAACAAATAAAAAAACAATCAATAATAAGATAACAAAGAACACGGTAAAACAGCAACACGGAATTACAAATCTTTTCACTCACCAGCCCTTAGAATAATTTGAAACATAGCCATTACTGCCCACCCAGTAACAGAATAATGCAATAGACCTACCCATAATGCAATGTTGAGCAGTATATATAAATGGCCTGACGAAACAGGAAACAGACTCTCGTTACTGGGTTTTGACCTCAATATCTACTTTATATATATCTACATACGCTCTATACATTATATAAAGAACTGTAACATATAAATATAGCATAACTATGGTTTTCACATACATAAAACTCACTGACACATTTCAAAACACGTAAAATTACTAAAATTTGATTTTTCATAAAAGTGTGATTAATCCATATTGATATAATGGAATATGCGTACACCTGTGTTTCCCCTCACTGAAATATTATTGGCTGGTTGTCCGTCATAAATACCGACGAGGCGAGTCAAGAGCCTTAGTCTGAGAGCTAAGTCTATAACGACGCCCATTGTACTATGCTATTGATCTACACTTCTTACCTGCGACTACGGCGCGTACCAGTCGATTACTGCTACCCTATTCTACTTGCTTATAGTAGCCAAAACCACTTAGCTACTTCGTTCAAATATATCCCTTCCCGGGACATGTCATATATGTAGAGTGACATATTAAGTTCGAAATTCTCTGAGGGTTATCTGGAAAAATCAGCACATTGTCTTTCATTGATATTCTGCTAATTCGAAATTATACTGATTTAGAAGTACCATGCTGTAACTCAGCAAATAAAAATAACGTTGAAAATTATCCCACGCATCACAAGAATATGATTAGATGTGGTATAATTAAAAGCTTTTATTTTAAATACCTATGTATTTTCAGTTACGAAAATCAAGATGATAAAGGAAACTATACTGAAACTATTTGCAAAATCCTCAGCTATACGAGTAATTCCACATAAATACGTAACATGTCTAAACAACATCAAATAGAAAAAAATAAGTATTAATGATAAAAAAAACAAACCTCGTTTGTTACGCTACCTACAAACGCCAAAACAATTGAACTTGAAAGAAATTTCATGAATCTCAATGGAAAATTATTGATAACACTTCAAAAGCTCCTAATATTTTATCAGAGTAAAACAGAAATTAATTTTGCGTCACAGGGGTCTGCCTAATAGAAAGTCAACAATATCTCTAAAACGATATCAGTGAAACATACCAAAATTTAAAAATACAAATATAAAAAGGACTTAATTTTAAACAACACACTCACGCATACTTTCGACCTGCAAAGGGCTGTTTCAATGAAAGTGAATATGATTTACTCATACGATGATGCATTGTAAGTGTCCTGATCAAAGCGTACTCGGGTTAGTTAAATTTATCCACTGTTCTTATTAAATTAGTTATAAAGCATAAAACATGAAACAATACAAATAAACAGGAGTTGGAACTTATTAATATCAAATGTCCAGAATAATACTGATGAAATAAGTAGGAAGAGCTCAGATACTATCGTAAATTGTCTTAAAATGTAAAATAAATATGTTAAATCCTGAAATAAATATTAGTGATAATGTCATTTCTTTTGGTAAAATATTTAATACAAGAGCTTTTTCCCAATTGTGATATATATATATATATATATATATATATATATATATATATATATATATATATATATATATATATATATGTGTGTGTGTGTGTATACGCCTACAAGTTCTGTTTTTTTTATAAATTCAAATGTCAGTGTGAGTCTATGTAAGACAAAACCATCAACACCCCTGAAACCCGGATTATAGAACATGTTCCTGTAAATATAAGACAAGGTATTTTTAATTGAAGTACGTATTGTACACATTTTGTTCACGCCTTGGACATTGGTCAGCACTTTCAAGAAAATGCGGTGTCTGCGGCAAGATATGGCAACGATTCGTTTACTGTTCTGTGTAGAGATCGCTCTGGCCAGCATTTACACCTATCAAAAGCGGTATTTATTAAATTACATCAAATGTCTCAGAAACAAAATATATATATATATATATATATATATATATATATATATATATATATATATATATATATATATATATATATATATACATGTCGAGTAACATCATAACCACAATCGATTTCCTTCAAACTTTATCTTCCAGAATTAATTGTTTTTTTTTTGTTTTTTTTTGCGAAATAAAATCTTTGTTGTCATATATATTACTTAAATGTTATTTTTATCGGATACCCATATTTGATTTTTCCATTTTGACTTGCTACGAACCCTTTACATTGACTCTTTTTTCCACTATATTTTTCTTCTCGTCTGGTTTTATTAATAGATTTATATTTTAGACCTGATTCCTTTTTCGCCTTCTTATATTTTGTTTTTATCTGTAAATTTAATATTTACTAATATTTACTAACGTATATTTCTGGCAAACTCTTTGATGAATTTAAAGAAGAGTGCTTTTTTTCCCTTTTCATATATATATATATATATATATATATATATATATATATATATATATATATATATATATATATATGTGTATGTATGTATATATATATAGACACAGAATTAACCCTGCACTTCTCATAGCGGTTGTTTTGGGCAGACAAAATGCCTACAAAGTCCATTTTCAGTAAATATTCCATCTCCAACATTGACCATTCCTACTAAACAATTTTTTATGCGTGTACATATAACTGCAATTGTGCTTTTAATTTCCATGTGAAATCGTTTTCCAACTTGAGTAGGTCCCACTCCAATTACTACGTAAAAATATTGGACGGCATATATAGTTTATCTAGGAAATTTTCTCTTTGCAAACAGAAACTTATTTATTAACTTGTATCTTCCTCTGTTTATCTTATCTTGTTTTTAATATTTTTTCTCTTTTAATTGTTATCATTTGGAATATCATCAAAATTAAATTTTGTCTGTTTATGGTGGTTATTAACAAAAGTTTGATATATATATATGTCTATCTCTATCTATCTATCTATCTATCTATCTATATATATATATATATATATATATATATATATGTATGCGTGCGTGTGTTTGTGTGTGTATGTGCAAGTGTGTGTGAAGGCCTATATGAATGCTGTTTCAATCAAACTTTACTTTTCGCAACGCTGTAAGGAACGTTTCCCTTTGCGATAGATTATGTTTTATCTGCCGAAGTTGCAGCAAGGAAATGCGCAGCTGATACGATTGTGCAAATACCCTGTTCCATTTTTGTAAATTACATGGTAATTTAAAGAAAAAATAACTACCTATGCCCATTTTTATATAACCTTTTGCATCAGACAGTATAGGAATGTTGTCGACGTGATGCCAAAATGCTGTAATCATTCCAGAATAGAATAGAAAAATCGGGATCAATTACTTACAAACTATCTGCTCCTTCGCCAACAACTACTCATTAATGGGGTTTAAACTACTGTCTCTGTGACTCGACATTTTCGCAGCGAAATTACTAGGCTCTTCTTAAGCAGACTCCTATTTACGCTTCTCAATATCGCAAAAAGATATTTCTTTCACTATATCATCCATTCCTTTTCTTTAATTTCAAATCATTGTCCTACATCCTGTACATGTAAAATTTTAAATGCAGACAATATTGTATTTATCTCGAGTTAGACGCATGATAAATTAACTTAAAGAAGGTATATAGATTGTGATTTATGGTTACGTTGTAGGATTCAAGAGGAAATTGTATAATATTATGCATTTCAAAGAGTATATATAAATATATGACTATACGCTATCTCGCTCACTCTATATATATATATATATATATATATATATATATATATATATATATATATATATATATATATATATATATATATATAGTTAAAAACCTAGAGAGACAGACAAACCTACCAAGTTTTCATTTAAGCGGATCGTCAGGGAAGGCCGGTCTTCCTGGCGATCCGCTTAGGTGAAATCTGGGTAGGTTTGTCTGGCTTTCTAGGTTTAACTAGGTCTGCTCTACTCATTGTATTACGCACTTTAGTTATTTTGCGTACTCGCATCGGGTATTTTCTTTGGGCCTTGAACTCGTATGCTGGACGATTATTTTCGGTTAACGTACATGTTCTTGGTTCTTTCTTTTTTTATACATTTTTCCCCTTTGGTATTGTCTTGTTTATTTGCAAATCAATACACCGAAGTTTTTCCGAGCGAGTATAGTTCCTTATGCTTATAAGATTTCTATTAATAATAATAATAATAATAATAATAATAATAATAATATATATATATATATATATATATTACAAAAATATTCACCCTGTATAAGGCCGTAGAGTCACTCGCAGTAAGAGACACAATTTACGTGGATATATAGGGAAGATAACGGTTAACCTTAGATATGAACAGGCTGAAAATTGTAGTGATCGAGGGAGCATGTTCTTGGGAGTCGGTATCCCAATGTTTGTGGGAAGAAGCTGTTCGAGTGGAACTTACATACCGCCAATGTAATTCGAAAGGAATTTAGTTGGTTCGCTAAAATTTTCTTCGCATTTCGGGTTTTGATCGTAAAGAACTGGTGGATCTAAGAAATGTGGTTCGTCTGAACACTTTTCATGGAAACAGTGTGAGAGCAGCAAATGTCTTCCTGTGTTTCTTTTCTACGAAATGAGTTGTACTTTTGGCACTTTTGGACTCTAACTGGACGAGAAAAGTTCGCAAAGTAATATGTCGGCAAAACTTTATTTTGGTTTTGATCTGGCTTTTGATGAAGTAGAAGATAACAAATGAACTACTGGAAAGCAAACACTTTTATAATATCTTTAGCGATGGATCGTATTTACAGGTATCAATTAAGGTCTTTTAATAAACGCACTAAAGACGGCACCTCCCTGTGAAAACGCCCGTTCTTCACGAGAGGTTAAGATTCAGGATCCGCTTGTTGATGAGAGAACGTCACTAGTTTGGTTTTCGAGGTATGGTATCTCACTTGCCAGTTTTTCTTATTATATATTAAAAGTTTTTTAGAATTCAAACTTATTTTTTAATTAAAATGAGTAAATAATAAAAAACAATTTTAAATCATATTTAGATCATAAAGATTTAACGAACTTTCACACCTACTGCGATATATGAGGGACTGAGAGTTTACTTTGTGAAGGAAGCTGAAAGATTACACATTCATTTCTTTGAGTGCTGAAGGCTTTCGTAGAAACAATCACAATCACAATTTTTGGATGATCAGATAATAGTGAAATCCCAGTAAGCGTCCTCAACTTTGATTTCAAAGTTTTTATTCTGTTAGAAAGAATGCTAAAGAAAACTAGAAAAACACATTATACTCTGCTATTAACACTCAGCTGTTGGAGGTAAAAAAAAATGGTCTAATACCTTTTTGAAATGTTTTCGTACGAAGTGAACGCAATGAAGTTGGCCAAAGTTTGAAATCGGCATGTTGATCACACGTCTGCACATAAATGCACAGAATTATATATATATATATATATATATATATATATATGTGTGTGTGTGTGTGTGTGTGTGTGTGTGTGTGTGTGTGTGTGTGTGTGTGTGTGCATATATATATATATATATATATATATATCACGCGACATTTGAAGACCTAAATTTGAAGCTAAATATATATATCCATTTACATATCGAGCAACATTACATTATAACCAGTAATTCCTTCAAAGTTTATCTTACATTTATTTATGTGTTTTTTTGCGAAATTAAAAATTTCTTAGCCGATAATTGCTTCTGTGTTCAAGCAAAGTTTAATAGTGCCTATAAATGGAAATCGTTCCTCGGCTCCCAGAATATATTTTCGTAACTAACGTAAACAAAGCAATTTCTCAAGAAGTGATGGTTTTTGTTACTTCGATATTATTTTTTTAGTGGAAAGCCTTCTTTGAGGAGAAACTCCGTTTATGTATTAAGCAGTATATATATTTTTGTTTATCGGTCTGTAGATTCGAGAAAACTTATTCAGTCTTGAAAGATTAATGAATTTTCGATCTAATTTGTTTTCAGACTTACAGATTGTTTATAAAATTTGTTGAAGATCGAAATTATTCGCTTCCTTATGGACAGTACGAGATACCATTGCCCCATGGCAATTGTAATTTATTTTCTTAATTTGATATTTAATACAAGCATCCTTTATAAATGAAACAGTATTGACTTGATTTTATATCATTATAGAAGGTTCTAAAAAAGGCAATACGTAAGTACAACCTAACGCGATATATCATTCTTTCTACAATGATGACGAGAATGCTGAACTTGACAGGATGCTCCAAATTAAGCTAGTTCATGTGAGGTGATAAATATATATTACTTAACAAGATGTCGACGAGTCGGACCATTATTAAGAACAACGAGACTTATTGTATTGAGAATAAGTTAAGGATTGGCAGAAAATGGTTAATTTCTGAGAGAATAAAATGGGATATTGTAAGTGATGTCTCGAAGTATCCTCACTTAACGGGAATGGATAATATCAATGAAGTACTAACTGCAGAGTAAAATACATTAACGAAGGCATTTACTAGATGTCTTTAGCGAGAAGGACCTCGAGCTTTTCGTCCAAAGAAAACTCAATTGCTTAAGGCAAAACCCTTAAAATGAAGATTAGCCATCTAGAACATGAGAGTGAATATCGGAATGTTATGGTTAAATGAAACCAAATTAGAATTAGAATTTAGTCACAAGAAAATAGCGCGTCTAAATTCGGAATCATCATTAACAATTTTTCAGTAAAAGTTGATGTTCCAATACTTGGATTTGAAGAGAGGTTCATTCGATTACAAACAACGCATACAAAAATCATTTTTACTATGAGATACTTTACAATTATCATCGAAAAAATATAATGTTTGAAACGAGAAAGAAACAACAGAAGATATCGTTTTGTTTGGAAATCTTTTTTCAGCTTCATAGTTTGAAAGTTTTACAAAAACGACCGGCCGTCTGTTACGTTGATGGATTAGTCGAATGATGTGACTCTTCTTCTGTCTGACATGTCGTCACCTCTCCACAGCGACTGGAAATTTTGATAAATGACCAAGCATTACGTGCTTAATTTCATACGGGATTTCTTTTTATTATTTCTTAATTTTTTTCATTCTAAATGTACTTTTCAATATCACAATCTCATACTTGCTTCCATCAATGAGGCAAAAAAACTTTATATACGTTCAAGATTTTATGGATATATTATAAATGTAATTGGCGTCATAGATATTTAATGAAAGAAACAGACTATCAACATGTAGACAAAATACATAAAAACAGACCCAATCAAACACACTCCCGTATACAAACACACACACACAAACACATACTCACACACTTATGTAAATTGATTAACACAGGTAAAAACAAAAATAATTGTTGAAAAGTTCGCGTGTTGCTGGATAAATCACACAGTCATAACCCCTATATATATATATATATATATATATATATATATATATAGGATTGGTGTATACGGAATAAATTCCAATAACCAACAAATGCTATTCTGAAAAGAGTTCTCAATAGAGAGTAGAGCAAATATAATTATTTATTTGAAAATTATAAAATAAATATGTTATAATATCACAACACCATCAATTGATAAGTCTCCAGAAGTGTTGAAACACTAAAATGGCTATTTTTGTAGTGAATTTATATCATATTTATGTTAGACTTTTGAAATATATATATATATATATATATATATATATATATATATATATATATAATTTTTTTTTATTTATAATTTTTTATATAATTCAATTTAAAGAAAAAAACAGACCATTTTAAGGTTCCATAGTTATAATTTATTTCATCAGAGATTTTATTTTTCTCAGGATCTTCAGACTTCACTTTCAAGGGTGAAAATGAATTTAAAATTTACACATTTGAAGGGCAGTATTAAACTGATATAAGGTGACATAGAGGGTGGTGAGTGATAGTGTGAGTGACATGTTCGAAATTAGAGAGGGAAAGGAGAGTTTTTAAAATTTATTTTTATTACAATACTTAATATTGAGGAGGAGGGGTTAATAATCGTTAAGACATTGAACTATTTAATCGGTCAACTTACCGGAAATTATATGGGGAAAATATGAAAGAAAAAGACAAAAAGAAAAAGTGGGGAAGTAAAGAGATAAGAGATTGACGTAGGGTTTTGAGGAAGGAGAAGGGTGATATATCTTGATGTTTGGGCGGCTTAGAAAAACACAGATTTTAACGTTTGATAGTAATTTAAATGTTAAAATACTCCACAGATATACTAGATTTAATGCTTAATAGTAATTTAAATATTTAACTTCTCCACAATGAAATTAGGGATTTAATATAAACTGAATATTATATTAATATACAAATATACAAATAAAAAGTTACCAATAATAATATTTTAATATTGTGAATGACGTTTAAGTTAAAATCTTTTTAAGTTAAAGACTAATTCATAATTTAATCTCAAGACATTTCTAGATGAGCAATATTTCTTAATTAAAGTTTAAGTTTCAATTCAAGATGAAATAAGATTTGAAGGTAATAATAAAAGAATTTACTGTTTTTACGTAATAGTCATACACGTATATTCGTAAAGATGTACCATTACATATATAACAACATACACATGTAATGACACATATCAGTATACACGCACATATATACACAGATATTTACATGTACATAAACATATTTCCACACGCCTCCATCTTCATACATATTTAAATTTTCTCTTAAATTTTATAGTTAACGTTAGATAGTGAATTAAGTGTTTAAATTTAAAAATATATATATATTTCGAATTTTAATATTTTTAATATCGTGAATAATGGTTAAAGAGTAATATTTTTTAATTAAATCTAAGTGATCAATTTAAAGTGAAATTTTCTCCAGATGTGTAAAATTTCTAACTTTTCAAATCTAATCCAAAAAAATTTCAAGATGAAGTAAGATTAGAAGGTAATACAAAAATTAGAAGTTAATAAAGAAATTACTGTCTTTACATTAAATCTCTCTATTTATACAAAATAACGCTTACATATATATGCATACAAATATAACTTATGCATATATTCATATAAATCACATATATAATTCAGTAAATATATATACACATATACATGTAAAAAATATATGCAACGACATACACATGAAAAAAAATATATATATATATATATATATATATATATATATATATATATATATATAGACGTACATAACCAACTTATATACATATACATATATCCACATATCTATATACAAGCCCATATACACATACAAATATGTACCCGCACACGTGTTCATACAAGCATCTTCACATCTAAATGCACGCCAATATTTACAACTGTATAAAAATATCACACACACACACACACACACACACACACACACACACACACACACACATATATATATATATATATATATATATATATATATATATATATATATATACCGACATACGTATACGTCTGCAAATGTCATATGGAAGCCTATAAATCATAAACTAAGGTAAGAATGTATATAAATGTACTTATGCCAATATACAACTGCATATATATTACAACTGATAGTGATTGTTTTGTAGTGTAGTGAGTTATATTGAGATGATTTTTGTGTCTGCATTTAAAGATTATGTTATTGTGTTGGTTTAGTAAATTATCAGGATCTTTTATGCTTTATTATTAGGATCTTCTATATACTTTATTATTAGAATCTTCTCTTTAACACACACACACACACATACATATATATATATATATATATATATATATATATATATATATATATATATATATTGATAGATAGATAGATAGATAGATAGATAGATAGATGGATGGAGAGAGAGAGAAGGACTCGGAGAAAGGTGAGCGGATATTTATAAAATAATTAAAAAAAAACTATACAAACAAAAACATACAGGTATATATATATATATATTCCCTGACGATCCGTTTAGGTGAAACCTAGGTTTGTCTGGCTCACTAGGTTTATCTAGGTCTGCTCTACGGTTGTATTGAGCTCTTTTGTTAGTTAGTTGTTACTCGTATCGGGGTTTTTTCTTTGGGCTTCAAACCTGTACCTGTGTGATTTTTTTCGACAGACTTTCATGTTTCTAGCTCTTTCTTTTTTTAAAACCTTTTTTTCCCTCGAGATTGATTTGATTATTGGCAAATCAAAACTTCGAGGGTTTTTCGAAACGAGTATAGTTATCTATATTCGTATATATATATACATATATACTATATATATATATATATATATATATATATATATACGTATTTATGTATCTATCTATCTATCTATCTATCTATCTATATATATATATATATATATATATATATATATATATATATATATATGCATATCGTACCAGGCTTTACGATAAAATACCCTGCACATACACATAAATGATTTATATACATACATACATATATATATATATATATATATATATGTATGTATGTATGTGTGTGTTTGCGTGTACATACAAACATGCATATAGAAAAATCAATACATATATGCATACATATACACACATATCTATCTAGCTAGCTAACTTTATCACCTTACATAGCAATTGTAAAAGTAGAATAAAAAATTAAAATAACAAATGAAACTTCTTTCTGCGCATAACCCCGTCACTGGTCTCGGAGACATTTCCCTATTTTTTCTGTTGAAATAGTTAATTGCCATTTCTACTCCAACAGTTTCTTTCCCCGCACTTCTCAACAGTGGAACACCCTTCCTCTTACGTGCTTCCCTAATAACTACAATATTAAAAAAAGTATAAATGTATCATCAACTGCCATCTCCTGATGACTTGAACCTCGTTAGACATTTATGCTTTTGTCAATACCCAGTCATTTCTCTCACTTTCTCTCTATGTAATACCTTGCTTTTTAGTGGCACTCCCGGGGTTTGTAGCGAAATTTCTCTTTCTTTCTCTCTCTTTCTCTCTCTCTCTCTCTCAATCTCTCTCTCTCTCTCTCTCTCTCTCTCAAGATATAGTTAACAAAATTGCACGATAATATCTTGAAATTAAATGTATTCAATATATCACCATTGCCTTTAACCCCAGCCACCAGACAACTTCCGAGATTCCTGCAATTCTTCTAACGCTCCCCTTTGTTTATGTCTGTAAATGCTGCCATAATCCTTGCCTTTAGTTCATATTTGATGTAATGATGACTTTTGTTGTTCTTTCACTCAACTTCGCCCCACACATAATAATCAATGGGGTTCAGTCTAGGGTGTTATGTGGCCAGATGTAAAGAGTAATGTCGTCGCAGTAATTGTCAAACACCCATGACTGGATTCTTCTGTTTGTGTGGCACTGTACAGAGTCGCAGATTCCTGTTGGCAGGCAATAGGGTTTCCAGCAGCCACTCTCTTGAACCAGTGTAGCATTACCTCCTCAAGACTTGATGTCGGCCCCCGTGTTGAGCCTGAGGCCTTCACCAACAATTTCGGGAAATGTTTTGTTCTTACCCGAACAATCGGAGTGTGTTTGCCGCGCTGTTGTAGATTCGTAATTACCATTTGATTCATCTAAACCCTTCCAAACCCTCTGGAATCTCATCAGATTGTCACACAAACACTCTGAAATGTTCGTTTTGAAGCTTCCGACGCGAATGTCAAGCAGTACAGCATGCCGTTTCCATAGTTCTGGCAGAGTGAATTGCGCCATGTTGCTTTTTCTCACAGGCAGTTCGTAATTGACATTACTATAGTGTGCAGTCGACAAAATCACAATCCCTCAACCCACATGTTCGAAATTAAAAATTTGCACATCACACCCTACACAAACACACATACACACACACACATACACACACACAAACACACACATATACAAACACACATATATATATGTATATTTATTATATTATTATTATTATTATTATTATGTAAAAATATGTATCCAAATGTGATGGAAATTATTTAAAAAAACGAGAATTTCTAGGTCTTTAAAAGACCCATATTCTTTGTGCTTACATGAACATTTATATATTATTACGTTTCTAAAAAAATAAAAAAATTATTAAATCAAAGAAAGAAATAATTTAATTTTGTGGACACTGCATCATGTTTACTTTTAAACAAAAATAATTAAATCAAATTCATAGTTAAATATGTATTAATTGCCCACAAATAAGAATGTAAAATACTGCGAAATTAAATTCCTAAATGTTAAATCGTAATTGTAATAATGCGATATCTCATATAATACACATAGTATTTTAGATCTTTATAAATAAAAATATAAATATATAAAATATGACTTAATCATATTTGAAGCTTTTTTAAGAAAACCCTAATGTATTTCCTAAAAAAATAAAATAATATAAAAAATAAATAAAATATAAAAAAATGACAATGTATTGCAGTGTATCTTATGTATGCCCCTAATAAATCCAGACAGCAAGACATTCCCCCGTATAAGGAAGCCAGTATCGACAGGCAGAAATTACAAACCCTACTAAACTTTAGTATATATTTACACTTTGCCATCTTGCATCCTGATTCATCCAGAAGGCAACACACTTTTAAAATTTTGCAATAACTTTTCGATTATTAAAAAAGCGAATAATTTTTTGCAAGTTATTCGATATCGCTTGATAATGGAACAAAAACTTGAATTTTAACTTCAAATTAAATTTTAGTTTTTAGTCCGAAAATGGTAATTTCTCTGTCACTTTGAATACATTACTGTGTATCGATCAAAATAAATGCTAAAGAATTGTAGATTATAGATCTTATTGTTCTTGCTCTCTCTCTCTCTCTCTCTCTATATATATATATATATATATATATATATATATATATATATATATATATCAACAAAGATAACATTCAAAGAAATACTTTAATTATTCAAGATCGTAGTGATCGAGAAAACCACATATCGGAAGTCATTTCCTCAAAGCAGTTGTCCTTGCTAATAATCTGTCTGTGTGGAACTTACTTCTTATTAAAGGAATACGTGTGGAATGCCGTGTAAGGACGTCTCCATTGTAAATATCGTTGCTGGTTGAACTAAAGAATGTAGCGCATTACAATACTTGCAATTAAAATAGCATTTCTTGCGACGATTCTTATGTAGGGAAGGAGCTGTACAGTGTAAAATATTTTATTACCCACAAGGCGCCTTAGAGACCTTTGAACAAGACAGGAAAGTGAGAATCAGGCAGCTCCAGCTCAGATATTGCAATAGTTATCCATTTTTTTTGGTGTTATCTTGCAAAGATTCAGCACACTAGGTGGGGTATGATACTTACTGTATCAATACAAAGAAGCGACCATTTGCCCACTATCGATCGCATGTCTGATTCCAATCAGTGAGGTGAACATAAATCCCAATAGATCACCAAGTAAAGGAACACCCATCCATCATGATAGATGAAAATCAGGGTTTGATAGTCAATATTGACACGTTTCTAGTTTAGATCTGGACGTATTCATTTTTACAATCCAGTCATACCCGAACAAATCTTCGTTCAAATTCATGCAAATGTGCATGAGCGTTTTTTAACTTTTCTAGGAAAATCACTTTTAGTAAGCATGTGGCAATATACATATTTTGTAAAATCAGTATCGAAATAATATGCAAGTGAAAATTTTAAAATCTAAAAAAATGGGTGATTGGTGAAAGATTTGTGTTGATTTCAGAATTGCTTATGCAACCACTAAGTCCCGTCTGTTGTAGAAAATATGAAGTCGTTATTATGATTTATGAGAAAGAAATTTCGTTGATGCAAATCTGAACTGTGACGCTTGGCGTGTTAACGGCATTTGAATCGATATTGCTTACCCCGAAATTCGCCAGTATATTTGGAATTATTTACTTCAAAAGGCCGCGAGCACAGAGAGAGAGAGATTGAGAGAGAGAGAGAGAGAGAGAAAGAGAAAGAAAGAGAAATTTCGCTACAAACCTCTGGGAATGTAAAATAACCACAAATATTTTGGCAACTTTTGCTTATACTGTCAAAGCAATATCACCGTCCCATCTTTGTCACCTATGGCGAAACGGTAATATTATCAGAGGATTGTGTAGCATTCAGCTTCAAAATGCAAACGATTCTATTCGTCTTATACAAAATCATTTGGAATTCTTGCATAAGTGAGTCATATACAGCTATCTAAATCGTACCTGCTGATGGTACAAACATTTATGGATATATTATCGTCATCCATTACTCGTATGAACACAAGATAAAATTTCGTTTGCGTAAAATTGTGTAATTAACGCCCTGTCTTCAAATATATTTGGGGATAGGATGCGTAGATTTGGGGCTTTGTCTGAAAGTGGATCCTACATTCTCACGAACATATATGAGAATCTCTTTTTCGTGGGTGGGTGTTTATATATCAACATGTCACTGAGTTTTACTCACGAATGCACACCTTGGAAATAGCTGAGATTACTAATGTGTTTACCTGACATATCGAGAAACTCCTAATAGTTAAAGTCACAAGTTAAATCTCCGATGCACCTGACTTCTCGGACGTCACACTGAGTGCAATATCATGCAAATTATATCAAAGCAAATCAGGTGGAGGAAAGTACGCGTCATGACAAATATTACAAGTGTGAGAAATCGCCTAAGTTGAAATTCAGCTTTTACTGACTTGGGGTTGAAAACCTGTCATTGATGTAGGCGGGATTCAGGCGCCCGTGCGCGCACACACACGCTCACACAAAAAGAAATAATCCTTAAAATCGTTTAGTTAAGCGTTTCAGTACAATAATACATTTAGTATTCGTTGATGAACAGCGTTACTGTCAGTTTAAATTGATAAAAACCTTTTTTTTTTAAAAACTTTTCCGGAAAATATTCATCTCGAGTAATAGTTATCCCTCTTTTTTTTTTAGTCTCGCTGGAAATTTAGCACCTTCATTATATTATTTTCTCATCGATTTAAATGTGCTACCCCATTTTCTTGTTGATAGAAGTGTTAAAATGATCTATATTTTATTTAATGAAACTTATTATTCGTGATTTTGTAGCGCCAATTATAGTATATGACGAAAAACCTTCTTCAAGATTTAAATGAATCATTAATTTGAAGGAAGTTGTTAATAATAATAATAATAATAATAATAATAATAATAATAATAATAACTACGAATTATCAAGCACATATACTAAAATATTGTGTCAGGCCAAAATGCAGATTCTGTGATAAATATCCAGCAACGATTGATCATCTTATATCAGGTTGTACGGTGTTGGCACCCACTGAATATAAAACCCGACATGACAGAGTTGGCCAATATCTGCACTGGAAAATCTGCAACTTCTACGGGAAGGAAACTGAAAGAAACTGGTATGAACACCACCCAGACCCGGTTACGGAGATAGGACCTGTTACAATTCTATGGGACTACACAATACACACTGACAGAACAATCAAGGCCAACCGGCCAGATATTGTTATTAAAGACCACAAACAAAAACGGTGTCTCCTTATTGATATGGCAGTCCCTGCTGACTGCAATGTATCTTTGAAGATATTCAAAAAGTTGTCAAAGTACAAGGACCTTGAAATAGAAATCTCGAAAATGTGGTATATGGGAACATCAACAATCCCTGTTGTAGTTGGAGCCCTAGGCTTGGTTTGAAAAGATTGCAGTAGACTAATTGAAGGGATTCCTGGAAGTCCATGCCTAAAGGAGATACAAAAAATTGTTCTGACAAGTACAGCCCACACCTTATGAAGGGTTTTATCTATGTAATTTAATTTTTTTTTTTTTTTTGTCAGCGGAAAGTGTCATGACGCTATTTCTAACCTTAGGTCCCTGGGCGGGACCCGGAAAGAAATGTGTAAACGCCAGAAATCAAAGAAAATAAAAAGAAAATAATAATAATCAATAGATTTAGATTTTTGTCACAAAGTTTAGGGAACTGTAACAAGGAGAAGGAAGAGATGGAATTCAATATACCCAAATGAAGGAGAAGTTAAGAAAGGAGGACTAGAATACAGAGTTGAATTCACAAAACAGAATATCAGTTATAAACACCTTGACTCTCCCTGCGGTGGAATACAGTTTCAACTCCCTTAACTGGACCACAACTGACATTACAAAAACGGGCGCCAAAACGAGAAAGCTTCTCAACTGTCGCCGCATATAACATCCCAAGACTGATACTAATCGCCTGAATGAGGAACAAGATTAGAACAGTGTTACAAAAATACAACAATTGGCCTTCAAAGATACCTGGAAAATATAGAAGTCTGGGTGATGATCTGTGTCAAAGAACATGAAAGAAGTGATAAACTTTATTCAGTAATAAAGGAAGCTAGCAAGTTCAAAATGGAGTTCAAAATGAGAGAAGAAATGTAAGTAAAACATGATACACCGACTGCTGCTGCAAAATACTTACAAGAGAAAGAAAAGTCAAATACCAGATACAAAAACGATGGCAAGATAAACCGCTTCATGGTCAATACTCTGCTTGTACCAAATGTATGATAAGGACAAAACTGGTACCCGTCAGTGGCTACGCAGTGCAGGGTTAAAAGCTGAATCCGAAGGTTTTATTCATGCTGCACAGGAGCAAATCTTGCTAACTAGAAATTACCAAGCGCATTCACTAAAAGAATGTGCCAGCCCAAAATGCAGATTCTGTGATAAATAACCAGAGACAAACATCTTGTATCAGTTTGCGGGATATTGGCACCCAGTGAATATAAAAGACGGTACGACAGAGTGGGTAAATATCTGCACTTGAAAATCTGCAAAGGAAACGGCAAGAAATTGGTATGAACATCATCCAGACCCGGTTACGGAGATAGGACGTATAATAATTTTATGGGACTCCATAATACACGGAGACTGAACAATTAAACCTACTCGCCCTGGCGTTGTAATTAGAGACCGCAAAGCCAAAAAATGTGTCTCCTTATTGACCTGGATTTTCTTGACAGACTGCAATGTATCTTTGAATATCTTCAAAAAGCTACCAAAATACAGCGGCCTTGAAATCAAAATCTCAAAAATGTGGCATATGAGGTAATCAACAATTTCAGCTGTAGTTAGAGCCGTCGTCGGATTGATAGGAAAAGTTTCCAATAGACTCATTTGAAGAGATCCACGTTAGCCATGACAGAAAGAAATAAAAAAAAATGTTCTTACAAGTACAGAAAACATCTTAAGAGGGACTTTATCTGTGTAAAATATGTGTGATTTTTTAAAAAAACTGCTCAGTGGAAAAAAGTCGTGACGCCATTTCTGACCATATATCTCTGGTCGAGACCCGGAAAGAAATGAGTATACACCAAAAAACAAAAAATAAAATACTACTAGTGTTGCTGCTGCTACTACTACTACTACTACTACTACTACTACTACTAATTATAATAATAATATTAATAGTAATAATAATAATAATAATAACAAAATACAAGGACCTTGAAATAGAAATCTCGAAAATGTGGCATATGGGAACATCAGCAATCCCTGTTGTAGTTGGAGCCCTAGGACTGGTTGGAAAAGATTGCAGTAGACTAATTGAAGGGATACCTGGAAGTCCATGCCTCAAGGAGATACAAAAAATTGTTCTGACAAGTAAAGCCCACACTTTACGAAGGGCTTTATCTATGTAATTTATTTTTTTTTTTTTTGTCAGTGGAAAGTGTCATGACGCCATTTCTAACCTTAGGTCCCTAGGCGGGACCCGGAAAGAAATCAAAGAAAATAATAATAGTAATAATAATAATAATAATAATAATAATAATAATAATAATAATAATAATAAGAAGAAGAAGAAGAAGAAGAAGAAGAAGAAGAAGAAAAAGAAGGATGTTTATGATAAAATTTACATTTTTCCACAGGGGAATCATTCAATATAAAACTGAGCGAACAGTTAGTGTTACAAATACTCAATATTTATAAAAACAAAAATCAAAATTTTTGAAGAAAATTGGTCCATCAAGTCCACTAACTGTTTCTGTCTTTCTAGTTTTGTGTTACAGAATGAGGAGTTCGAGTCAGTTTGCCATTTTCTTTTTATATACTGTGTTCTTTCAGGACGTAGGCGATCATGGTTCTCCACTTCCCTCTATCCCATGTAGCTCTCAACAAGTTCCTTCCCTCTGCCACCTCCCCCATATTATGGCATAGGCCAGATAATTTAGAAAACATATTATTGACTTCAGCATCTCAGAATCATTGATTAGACACTCTGTGATGTTCCAGTATATAATGTCTACATTGAGTGAGATCAAAACCTGCAGAAATGAAATATCGTGGCCTACTAAAACACTTTGAAACGAATTTCAAAGATTAAACACAGTAAATTCTAGATGCACGCAGAAATAGAACATAAAGCAGTATTCATCACATCATTACAAAGTCCGTCTAGAAACATAAGCAGCAATGAATCTACTGATAAGGAAATGTAAAAGATCTATTACAAAAACTAAGGAATAGTAGATTATCACTCGACATTGAGGCTGAAATTAGCTTATTTTCTGTTTTATGAAAGAAATCTTGAATCTGAAATTCATCGCCAAAAATTGGGGATGTATTAATGAATAATGGAAACAGAATGTTAGCCGCAAGACCCTCACACATACAAAGATATTTCAATTGAATCCATCATGGTTGAAGTATTAATGAATGTAATAATATCGAGGTTTTCATTGTACTAAGACAGTCAACTCCTAATGACCAAATTTGGTTTTCGTTCTGATAAGGAATTCAGTGATAGCATATATGTCATCAAACAAGTCCAAGAAATATCTTACCTATCTAATGGGAAACTATATAACTATTTTGTCGAATTCACAGCATCATATATAGCTTTTCATATAAATATAGCATTCTTATAGCTTTTCACTTTGTATGGATAAGGTTTATGGCTACAACACGTTGAAATACCAGTTCCTGAACGATTACGGAAGTTAAACAACGTCATCCCTGGTCAGTACCGAGAGAGTTGTCCGATAGATAATACCAGATGCTGTAAGCTTGTATGTGCAGGTGATGTAATGGATAATGGCTCGGAATTGTTAATAGGAGAGCCGAATTCCAATTTCTCCTATGTTCATTATAAACTTGAGAAATGTAAGAATTCACCTCTTTTTTCCTAGCTATGTATTTAATTACTAAAACTTGTATCACTAAATATTGATATTCTCTCCCACAATGTAAAAATGTTTTTTGGGCTTTAAATTAACTGAAAACGGTTGATAAGCCGTAGAAAACATAATCTATTCAACAATTTTGTTTTTATAGGTGACTGTGTCTTTATCGCGTAAGCGAGAGATAGAATGTCCAAAGAAATATATGAATACAGATTGTCAATTGTGAATAAATTTCAAACAAAATTCCAGCCGAATTTAGTCCCATATTCTGTAAATATTTGAAATCTTACTTTACCAAAAAAATTTAAAAATATAATTTATGAAATATAAAAAGTGAAGTGTTTTAAAAATCACATCTTATCAGTTCATACAGAATTAAAATTTCAAGATCTCATATGGCTCCAGAATAAACTCTCGTAAATTTTGTTCGAAAGAGAAAACAATTTGATTAGAATTCGACTCATTTGAAGTGCATATTTCCATTCTTCTGTAACTATGTACTATTGCATAAAAACCTAATTTCAAAATAGTCATTTTGTACTATGACACAGTAAAATCTAAATGTAGCATTTATGATAAGGCATTCCTTTCAATAATATTTTGATTTTTAGCTTAGAGAATAACAACATGTGTTTAAATCGAGACACATGTCAGGCATATAATATTACAAACATTGTATAATTCTTTTGCCTCCCGTGGAGTTATTTTTAGTAATTGAATGATACAGAATTATTTACAATGATAAAAGATCAGATTAAATTTAATCGTAATGTCTGGCGTATTTCATTCCTCTTGTTTCGTAAAACTGACAGGCGGTTAATATTAGTCATTCTGATAAATATTTAGTCGCAACAGAGATTAAGACTATTATTTGATAAAATACTAGCAACCATACCCATCTGGTCGGTAAGAAAACGCGTTCTATTAGAATGGAGAAAAACAGCATCATGTTTGCATGTAACAGAGTCTATCTTCTTCAGTTACTTCAAAGTACTTTAAATAAAAACAACAAAAACATTTGAATGAATGCTTTTACTGTTATAACAGAAGTAGTCTATATTTATTCAATCAAAGTTAGCCGATGATATGGAGGGATAAAACAGACAACATCACGTACGACATCAGACCACAAATATTATGGCGTTTTTGAAATTAAGTTTGTCAGTATGCTACCAGGGATGTAAAGTTCATACATGTATAAAGCAATTGTTAACTTTGATGACAATTGATTGAAAGATCAATGAAAAAATAAGAAAGAAACCAGTAAAACTCGTTATTTTTTCACTATTTAAGCGGGTTTTCACTACATGGGTGGACTCATTCATCATATTTAATGGCTGTTAAATAATCAAATTTTTGGCTACAATTGAGTGAAGTTTATATTAGCTTCCTTGAAAATTGAAGGAGTTTTTTTTAGTTTAAAATTTGTGTTAAAATAGATTTTTCGTTTTTCGCGGTTTTTGGCAACATGCAGGGGCATAGAAATAAAAATGTGGTATCGTTGAGTTCGTCATGATGTAAGTAATCTTCATGTCGAGTTTGAACGAAATCGAAGGAAAAAATTTGAATTCATCAACTTTTGGTCGGCTTTATCGATTATTGATTTTTTAAAATTATCGACACTTTTACACTAAGATTCTATACAATGAATGTGCCAAGTTTTGTCAAAATTGGTTGGATGTATCTCAAGTGAAAAGGTATCAGAAATACATAGAGACAGACTGTTTTATTTATATATATATATATATATATATATATATATATATATATATATATATATATATATATATATATAGCTCACTGTTAGTATGAAAAGGAAAATAAGTAATACCTATTAGGTATAAATATAGACAAGTGCACCTGTCGTGAAATGAGCTCGTAAAAGTAGTTCACTACTGGATAGTGTTTGAATTTACTAATTTCCACACTAATGTGGATTTGTTATTTAATATTTTCTATTCTAGGTTATTGCGTAATTTGTAAGCACTCTTATACTGCACGTCTATTGAAATCTGTAGAATTCTAAACCTAACATTTTCAACCGAAAATACGTTCTGTCTTCTGCTTCTTGTGATTTATATTTAAGTTGAATTAGAAATTCAGAGAGATGTTTGCTGGTGTGAATATATTTTTAAATTTCCCCTTCAGGGCGATTGCAATCAGAGAGTCTAATGATGCGCTTTCTTTCTTGATTTTCTGTAACTTCGTGGTAAAGTTAGCATAGTATATAGCCGTCTTTATTGTTTTGAATTCAGAATTTAAAGTTTGATAGTGCATTCTGCGTTGCTATTTAACCCACAGATTACGAGATGGATTTTTGCCATTCAAAAGGGTATCAAAACGAAAAGAAAAAAAAACAAAAACAAACGTCTATTTTGGGCACTATTAGCAATTATACAATGCGCAAATATCTAGGTTGGTGGAAAGAAATATTTCGAATAAATAATTATTTGAAAAATGTATAATCACTGAATACGAGATTAATTTTTTCGTGGTTAGTATTTTTTTCTCTTTCATAAAATCCTCATCACTTTATCTTTCGAAATGTAAATGTTTCTGATCACTTGTTTCAATATAATATTAACAATTAGACTCGTTTTTCATATACGATTTTTACAATATCATTTTTAAAATCATTTTCCCCTAAGCAAGGCGGGAATGCTACGTGTTCTGCGGGAGTAACAGAGAGGAAAACTGCAAGAGAAGACTGAGAACAGGGAAGACTGCCGAAAAGAAAAACAATGAACGGGATTCACAGAGACAGAACATGGCGATTTATGTTGTATTTAAAGTTTTGAAGATTGTATTTGTCAGGGAAGGTAATAAACAGGAGACAATTACAAAGGTATGGAGGGCGAGAAGAGAAGCTTTTGGAGTAGAAGTGGCGGTCATTTTAAGCTATTTCAACAGTAAACGGATGGGACCTAGTGGCCAATCTTGTAGCACGCTTAAACTCATATAGACGGAGCACCAGTCGAAGAAAGGCTCGTCAGAGCAGTTGCCCTGAAAATATTTGCAGCAAAGACAGAGGGAGACAATGACTGAAGTCAAGATGCGTGATTAGGATCGGTAACATTATATATTACAATGCGAAAGCTGAAATTTTAAATTCATTCTTAAAAATGATGTGATATGTTCATTTATCTCGTCGTCCATTATGGGTAAAATTGTTCCTCGGTTCAGGCTAATCCTTTCTTGATGTTTCCAACTTCAGTGTATGCTATTTTTATCCTTTATATTTCTTACTGCAATTTCAGAGATTTTTTATGGAGAATATTTTGTCATATCCTCCTAAAATTATCTGTCATCTTCAAAAAGGGTTAACCTTATCTAAGCACAGTTTTCTTAAAATCTTTTCAGTGGATATATACGTAATAAGGAGTGAACAAAGATGGCGGTCAATGATGAAGCACATACGAGAAAAAAGTAAGTAAAACATTGGTTAAAGATTTACCAAAAAAGAATAATGAATAAGAAAAATGATGAAACTCTCAAAAACGAGAATGTCCGAACGTCTCTCTCTCCCTCGCTCTGTCTCTCTCTCTCTCTCTCTCTCTCTCTCTATATATATATATATATATATATATATATATATATATATATATATGTATACATTTTAAAAATACAATTTATTTAATAATTTTAATTTTTACACGAAATATATGAGAGGAAAGCGTTTAGCATGAGATTTTATGTAAAATTCGATATGGCCAACTGATTTCTCTACCAGGTTCTCCAACCGCCCAATAATCGCATCAACTCATTCTATCAGGAACTCCTGTAGTATGGAAAGCATAATTGTTTTATTCCTACTTCAAGTCCTCACAAATAATTGTTTTGGCATCGTAGAATTACTCCTTTAATCAAGACTAAAGAAAAACAAGGGTGTTAGGACTCCTGGATGGCCACTCATACATAAAATAGGCAGTTACTTTTCAATCACTATATATATATATATATATATATATATATATATATATTAGGTTGGTACAAAAATAATGTTTTTTGACGTTCAACTTCAAAAGATCATAACTCCTTTCATAATAAACTTTATTAATCGAAATAAGAACCATTAGTATCGACACATTTTTGCCAACGAGAAACAAGTTTATTTATCCCATTAGCATAGAAATCCGGAGTTCTGGATGCGATGAAGTCATTGAAGGCATCATCTCGGATTTTGAAGCATTTTTCGCGCAGGAAGTTGTCGAGATGCTTGAAAAAGTGGTAATCGGTGGGCGAGAAATCCGGTTAATATGGCGAATGAGACAGAGTCTCCTAGCCCAATTCGTTCAGCTTCTGCAGGGTCAGTTGAGCAACATGCGGGCGAGCGTTGTAATAGAGGAGAATTGGTCCCTTCATATTGACCAATCTCGGGCACATACGTTGGAGTTTCTGGTGCATTTCGTCAATGTGTCGGCAGTACTCCTCCGCCGTAATCATTTCTGCCGGATTCAAGAAGCTGTGATGGATGAGACCGGCCGCAGACCACCAAACAGACACCATAACATTTTTTGGTGCAATTTCGGCTTCGGGAAGTGTTGTGGAGCTTCTCCGGCATCAAACCACGAGAAATGGGTCGTTTTGTTACGCAGAAGGAGCGTAGAAGACACCTCAAAACGACGATTTTTTGATTATCGTTCAGTTCATGCGGCACCCAGTTATCCATCTTTTTTGACTTCCCTATTTGCTTTAAATGGCGAACAACTGTTGAGTGGTCGACCTCGAGTTCAACAGCAACTTCTCGTGTGGTTTTGCGAGGATCGGCTTCAATTAAGGCTTTCAAATATTCGTTATCAACCGCAGTCGGCCGGCCGCGACCGTCTTCATCTTCGTGGCTCTCGTCACCAATGCGAAATTTCTTGTGCCATACGTTCGTTAGTGGTTCCTGGGCCAAACGCATCATTGATATCACGAGCTGTCTCGGCAGCTTTTCGGCCTAGTTTGAACTGGAACAAGAAAATCGTGCGGATTTGAATTTTGTCCATGCTGTCGAAAAGCCTACAAAAAATGAATGAAGAGATTGAGAGCGGTAACGAATAACACGATTCGATAGAGCGAAAAACGCGCTTCAAAATGATATATAACATGGCTATATATAACAATGAATTAATTCAGAAATCATATATAAAAGTAACATATGTGAGAAAACGACATTATTTTTGCACCAACCTAATATATATATATATATATATTTTCATTTTATTCCTCTTGCATATATTTATTTTCACGTTGATCCTCTTGAATTTCTTTATCGACGTATTAATGTTGATATAAAATGAAGAGGCACCGTAGGGTTTTTTTTTTTTTTATTTCATTTTTATTTTCCCAATTTCTTTCAGTCTCATCCGAAATCTTCATCTGGGGTGAATTACTAAGACAAACATTAAACGTAACTGATATACATGATTTTTTTTGTAAACACGTATAAACGCTCTCTGTTATAATTGTTTAAAATTACATATTGTAGCCATATTTTTATGCTTTTGATATGTAACTTAACCTTCATATTTATAATTTTTATACAAAAACGTTTTTACAAATATTGCTATTATAAAAAAAAAAAATAAAAAAAAATTGTTTTACTTATAACTAACCATATTTAGTGTTGGTTGTTTACAAAGCAATATAAAACAAATCAATATATCTAATTTTGATTAGAGTTAGAGAAAATAATTTTGCTATGCCGTAGACGAAGACGGTTCTTACTTTATTGCCAATCATGGCCCTCCACATCTCTTTGCCTTTTGCTGCTTAAAAATTTTTTAAAAATCTTTACTATCCTTATTTCTGTTATTTCTTCTGTTAATTTAAGTGACCGTAATTTAGTTTATTCACTGTCTCCTTCTGCTTGCCATACCATCATTAACTTCTTTTAGTTGAATTTCATAAGCTCCCTTGGGCTCAGTTATAGATCCCAGAAATTCCACATCTTTCGCTCTGATTGTAAGTATACATTTACTTTTTTCTTAATACATTAACATCCTATCTTCGTTTGTTCTTAGCATTATATTTGTCACGTTTGTTGGTAGAACTATATCTTTTTCGCTTCATGTGTCTTCATCTTCGTGGAGATTATCCATCATTCTCTACCCTACAGGAGAATTGATATTACATTTCAACATGATTTTCTGTTTTCTAAGGATATGGCTTAGCTCTTTGCTTAGTTTCTAGAATGCATCTTCTGCCTCCTCCTGTCCGCTTTCATTTTTCTGTGTCACATTTTTCATTGTCTATCACGACACTGTTCAGATGATTAAATTTCTGTGCCTACTTGATCTTCATGTCCCCAAACCTTGTCACACACTTTGGGTTTTCTCGCGATAAAAGCATATCAAAACAATTGCTTCAACTAACATAACTGAGAAAATATAGTATATTTTGTTGTGTGTAATGAGAAATTAAATATACGTAAATATCTATTTTTTTCTGTTTACAGGAATTTCTGTCTCTATGTTCTCGTACTAACGAGAAGGAGCGCTGAATATTTTTCGGTCAGACACACTTCCTAAAATAGGATCAAATAAATAAACAGCAGCAGAGGTTTTGAATGATTTCTGGCCGGCCCCAACTTTTCAGCACCTCATTATATAAGAGAGAATATCTTACCTGATATGCCCAACATAAATGCCGGAATGGAAATGACAAAAACAAGTCTTAAAATATAAACCGAATAACCTATCTCATAACTCCACTGAGAATTTCAGGTCCAAATATATAATTGTTTTTTTTTTATCTAACGTAGAATCCAGCAACATAAAGTGACCATGATATATATTCTAAATGCGTATGTACGTACGTACCTATGTATGTATGTATGTGTGTGTCTTTAACATATATATGTGGTGATTTTGTAAGCTTAGATGTTGCATAAGGTTAAAATTACTGTCTGGACAGGCAGTTAGGATCGTAATCACTATTCAGTCGTAATTGTTTTAGCAAGACAAGCTTGGTTAAAAAAATACACCACCGCGAAGTGACACAGATTTAATAAGCGTAGCTTAGCTCTGGTGAAGAAGCGACAATTGAGGGTCGAACTCAGGACTCAATCTGAATTGTTTTAGCGAGACAAACTGTTAACCATTACACGAAGTGAAGATGCCCAAGAATTTATATATATATATATGCATAT
Source organism: Acanthosepion pharaonis (assembly GCA_903632075.3). NCBI lineage: Eukaryota > Metazoa > Mollusca > Cephalopoda > Sepiida > Sepiidae > Acanthosepion > Acanthosepion pharaonis. Next base: position 521,886 of record CAHIKZ030001336.1, read on the forward strand.
ACACACACACATACGAATACACACACAGACACACACACACACACACACACACACATATATATATATATATATATATATATATATATATATATATATATATATATATATATATATATATATCTTTTAAATGTAAAAAAAAAATATGCCCCACCAGCAAAGGTAGCGTGCGTGTATATTTTATTACAAATCTAATTTCATCAGGCATCGCCAATACGAATTTCTTTTGCACGCCCTGCAACTCTACAAGAAACTATCAGGACGTCCGATCAGATGCATTATTCCCTGATTGTTCATCTGCACTCAAAGACATTCTTTCTTTGACGACTTAAGCAAATAATCCGGTGATTATAGACATTTTATAGCGGTCCTCGATTCTTATCTCGTAAGATATTGCCAAGAATATCAAATGTTATCTGTGTTGAAGCGGGATTCTTGTGTTCCGTAACATGCGATAGGCGAAGCAATGGTTATTTTATCACCAAGCAGATCTGCAGGCCGCGAGCATCAGTCACAAATAATTGTGATAATACAGAGAAACACGCCTGGTAATGGTGTTTGTTTTTCTTTGTGGAAATATATGGATCTATGATTAGGGAGACAATGATGAGGTCGGTGATGCTGGGGGAGATGAAGTGGGGAGGCGATTGTCATCGTGTAGGGGATGGGAGTGGTACCATTATCAAGATTAAGAATACTTAGACAAACAACCAAGGCAAACTCCGAAATAGATAGATACGAACATAGTCACACACACACACACACACACACACACACACACACACACACACACACACACACACAGAGACACAGACACACTTACACAGACACAAACACAAAAGCGCACACACACACACACGCACACACACATATATATATAATTTTTACATAGAAGTAAACATCCAGTCTTAAATGAAGGTTCACATTTTTAGCGACCTGCATAAGTAATATATGTGCGTGTGTGTGTGTTTGTGTGTCTATGTAAGTGTTTGTGTGTGTCTCTCCCTCTGTGTGTGCATGTTATTTAAACGTTGTGATAGTACTTGAAATAAACGCACTATTTTCATTTATTAAATTTATTTATAACACATCAATTGGCCTAGAAATCTTGACATCTGGGTAAAGAAAATACTTTCCTCAGTAGAGATTGAACCCGCGTTCCCCTTCGTAGGGGAAAACACTGTTTGATACATTGTGCTAACATAAAAAATCCTAGATCAGGAGATTTATTAAGATTTCTGGAATACGAACACCGATATAAATAATACTCACTGTATAACGAAAAAAAATGAGGCGTCTATTTCAAATACGAAAAACAATAATAACGTTTGAAGTAATACAAATGATGTATTATATATATATATATGTGTGTGTGTGCATGTGTGTGTGTATACATATGTGTGTGTGTGTGTACATATGTGTGTGTGCGTGTGTCCGTGTCTGTGTCTAGGTGTCCACAGTGTGTTGAAATATTCTCCGCCCCAGAATTGAATATTTACCTTTTGATGCTTAGAGAATTTGGGAGAATGGGAATTGCAGAGCTTTTTTCAGGATAATATCCATCGCATATATATATATATATATATATATATATATATATATATATATATATATATATATATATATATATATATATAAAGAAATATAGTCTTAAGGTATGCTATATTTATGGAATAAAGTGCTCAATATCAGAGATAGAGTGTAAATATATAAAAGTGAAATAAAAGTCAACACTTAGAGGCGACAGACTGTTTCATGTTATATGCAATCGTCGTGGCCAGACGATTGCATATAGCATGAAACAGTCTGTCGCCCTAAGTGTTGACTTCTATGTTCACTTTTATATATATATATATATATATATATATATATATATATATATATCAAATATTCCCATGTGATCAAATCTGCTTGTACATTCCTGGAAGTATATGTATTCTTCTGCTATTATTAATTAGTAATTAAATAAGAAACAAAATGAATTTAAAACAGGTTATAAAAAATATAGCATTAGCATCAGTATCCGTAGCAATTTCTAGTTCACTTAAGATAAAAGATTTCACAAAATTCATCCATGACTTCCATGACGGTGCTTATCTGGCAGGGTGTTATCAGCCATCCTTTCTGTTTCAACGCTCCATATTCAGTCTTTTTTTTCTTCTACTTTTGAAAAACACTAGGCTACAATCACTCTTCATTTCAGCCAATTTCTTACCGTCTGGTCTCGTGTCAAGCCTAACAGCCCACATTCAATTTTGTCATTTAATCATTATTTTAATATAGTACATAAATTTGATATCTTCCAATCTATGAGACATATCCCAAGCATTGTTTTTAATTTGATTTTTCTATATATTTTAATATGGTTTCAAGTAATTTCAATAATTCCTCGTCTCAATCGCCATAGCTGACATTATATATGCATTATATATTTCCTCTTTTAACCTTTATTAAGTCTTTAGTTTTTTTTAATACCATGCACCTTATCGTTATATGTAATTTAATTTATATGATGTGATTTATAAAGCTCCAATTTATGTAAATACTTTTCGTCCTATCGTTATACATCACTCGTTGTATATATGTAATGTCATGACATTTACAATAGATAGATACGAACAGAGTGAGGTAGATACACACGTAGACAGATCCATTGGGTTGACACAGAAATAAAAAGCATGAAAACCTAGAAAATACAGTAAAGAAAGGGTTAAAAAAGATTGTGACAGATGACAGAAAAATGTTACACTAAAATTCGAACGGGCATTGGAATTGCAATTTGTACCCTCCACAGCAATATTATATTTAAGGCATGAAATTGCTGATTTTTATATAAAGGGTAAAAAATGCTAATATTCTAAATAAAGTTGCATAATAATATACAAGTAAGAAAACAATTACTATTCCGAAAATTTGTTTTAAAAAACATTCTTATATACCAAAAGCAATTGTTTGCACGATGAAATTATTTCCTTTCATCCCCGAGTCTCTTTTGCTAAGCAAGGATTTTACTTTTTAAAATAATTTTCTCCATAGAGCGATTGTTCTGAAAAAAAAAAAAAAAAAAAAAAACATCCACATTTATTTTACAAGTTGTCATTGGCACAAACATAATAGCGTTCATTTTATTTATTAGAAAAAATATATTTTGTATATAAAATTATATATTTTTATTCATATTAGAATAATCGTAGTTTGTCCAGTTTGCTGCATTTTTAATAAAGAAAATCAGGTTATGTGTCATAGCTGAAATATATGCGATTTTTCTAGCGTATAAGGTTGGTGCTCAGGTGCAAATAAAGTGTCATTATTTCATATAGAGATTATCAAGGAATGCAGACCAGCACACCATCCACAACACAGCAGAGTATTATATTTGTATCACTCAATCCGTTCATTTCAAGAACCTGAGGCATATTAAGATATATAGCTATCAGAAATAAACCCAGCTGAGTTCGCTAATGTATTTATGGATTCCTCATCGGCTCCATTAGGACCACCTCAACAGCAAAAGCATTATATGGCCACCTTTTAAGGGGAGTAAATAAAACGTTAATAAATAATTTGTTACGTGGTGAAAGTGTGTTACTTTTTTCTACTGGTGATATAGGTTGGTTTTGGAGCCCATTTTCTAAAACAGAATCCAGACCACTGCAAGAATTTGTGCGTAACATAAAATTTCCCTTTATACTTTTTGCAATTAACCGCTTTATATATGAAATAACGCAAACTAATTCATTAAGGCTAACATTAATTTTGATCTACTCTCTATGGGAATTTAGACGGGTTTTAATTCAAAATACGATAGAAATTCTGCCAGAAGTAATATTTTCCTCGCAACCTTTATAATGCCGATAACAGAAGCATCGTCCCTCCTACATAAGTGAGACGTACAAGGGCACTGTTAAAAGAGCGGTGGATAATAAATCTAACGAACCCAAAGTATATTTCAGCGAAACTCATTTGTTTTTGTTTCAATTTCACTTCAGTCTCTCGAAAAACTAAGAAATTAATGATGATTAGAATTGTTTTATAAATCAGATAATGATGGTAGAATTTACAAGAAGAGAAAAGACGCTGGAAGTTTATTTCTCAACATCACTATTACTGTGAATCCCTCTTTAGTATTCATACGATAGGGAAAGAAGGACGACAGATTGTAACCGTTTTCCAAACGATAGGAAATTTAATAACTAAATAGTGAAGAAAAAAAAAGAAAGATTCAAAGTAAATTTGAGTAATAAGTTGTCAAATAAAGCAGCAGATTGAAGAAATGCAAAGAAACAGTACCGAATCAATGACCTAAATATCCAATTGAAATCGTATCGGAATCTATGATGTCAGCACGATATAGCACAGTCTTCCAAATATAGCGTATGCATCTGTTAGGCAGACAAGAAAGAACAAAACAAGATGGTAAATTATTTCGGAGTGAATGATGCAAACTCTTTGAAACGGCATATATAGAAACTACGAATAAAAGAGAGACATTGATTCGATACGAACTGAACAAATAACTTACTTTCTACCATTCAAATAAATTATATAAGCATGAACCGGAAATTTTCTTTAAAAAAATGAAACAATCAAACATTTCAAGATTTTGGTGTAAACCTACATTAAGACCTGGCTAGGACCAAAGAAAATATTCTCTTAAATCTATTCTAGAAAATCGGAGCATAAAACTGAATAGAAAAGAGAAACAGGGTGGGAATAAATGTGCATGAATGAGGTTGAGTACAAAAGCTGAAAAAAAAAACCGAGAACGGAATCCATTGGTGATGATAGTGAGAGTTGATAACTCTTCTGTGTAACTGGAGCTTATTTAATAAATATTTATCGAATGTAAGTTACAAGAGCCACTTAATGTTGAGTGTGACTGAATTAATTATGAACGTAAGAAGAGGAAGTCAATGCAGAGATTGTTACTTGTATGAGAAATAACAGTTGACTCTAAGGTTGAAGAGAATAATATTGTAGTGATCGAAAATTATTCACTTGGGAGTATACAAAAAAAATAACCATTCCCGGAAAGAATCTGTTTGAATGGAACTGTCTTCTTGCCAATGGTAAATACGAATACGAAAGGAATGAGTTAGAGTCAATCTTGTGTACGCAGTGTGGCCGTTCCAAAGTGAAAATATATGAACATGTAGAAGTAATGAATGAAAGTTGAACATTGGCCATGGAAATAGCGAACTGTTAGCATATATGACTGTAAACGCTTTTCAATTTTGCTCAGGCTGATAATTAAGGATCTATAACAAAAATACGTAACAAAAAAAAGTAAAAACAACAACAATTATCAGTAAAATATAAAACAATTCCAAAAGACCAAGTAGAAAATGCCAAAGGAATAGTGGATTTGAACCAACTAATTAAACCATTTATGATATAGAAGTACTATAGTCGACTTGATACTGAGGAGAGTGCGGGTAATTTTAGAAGACATGTCACTCTTCCCCAGGGTCAGAAACAACACAAAGCGATAAATGCATAATTAAGCAGCTTAACAATAATTGCGAAAACAATAAAACATATCATATCTCCGGAATTTCCGTTAGCCTGTTAAATAAGCAATTTTATGATTCGAGAAATATTCCCAGACGCAAGTCGACTGAGCATACTGCAAGCATTCATATCAAACTGCAAAAGAAATAGGTAGATAAAATACGCCCCCCTACAAAAAACAAGCAGATCCATGAAAACATACGAGAGGAGGAGACGAGTTTGAATGGTCTCTTTCTTTTATTTTATATGCCATGTCCTTTCAGGACGTAGGCGATCATGACTCTCCGCCTGCTTCTATCCCTTGCAGCTCTCAACAAGTTCCTTTCCTCTGCTTCCTAGCAATATTCTGCCCAGCTTTTGGCATGTGGCCTTGGCCATCCCAATACGTCCACAAATCTCAGTGTCGCAATTACCGTCTTCTGTCAAGACGCTTCCCAGATATTTAAACTCCCGCGTTTGCTTTCCGACCTTCAAATCGCATCTCACACCCATTCGCTTACTTGAATGGTATGATATATATGGAAAACTGGCGGGTGTTAAGTAATGCCTGGAGAATTGGAAGCAAATATATAATTAGCTCCACCTAATTATGAAAATATAATAGTTGTAATTTTACGTTTTTTCTTTTTTCTAAATTGGTATAACACCAAGCAATTCAGTACAGAATTAGTGTGGCGGAATTATTAACAGAAACATAAATAAAGAGTTAAAAGGGAGGACAATAGATAGCGATTGATATTGCATCTAATTTTTTGCAGAATAAAGTTGGCTATAAAGCAAGGAGGGAGTTCCACAGGCGAGAAGTGCAGGATAAGAAAATGTTAGTCTAGAAGTTACGGCAAATTCTAACTAGCTTAACTGTAAATTGATGTGTTCCGCCGTCATTCTTTTATTGCGCTTACGTTCATACAGTCTAGGTACCATAGGGAAGAGCTCATCCGAACAATGACCATGAAAGCATTTATAAAAAAACGCACAGACAGACAAACTTAATGCGGTGGGCAAATGACAGAAGTCGAGCCGCCAGATCAGGACAAATAATCTTGCTGATTCTTCTTTGGATCTTATCGAGGGTATCTAGTTAAATAGCTGAGGCACCGGACCATATATGGCAACAATATTCTAATCATGGGCGAACGGTAGACTTATAGATATGCAAGATAGATTCTGGGTTGAAAAATTCTCTCCCACAGAGTGAGTCGATTTTAGTAGCAGTTAAACTGGCAATGGATTAGTTATAGTCTTTCCACTTCATGTCAGCTGAGAACGTTAACCGGAGAAGGCTTAACGAGTCACTTTCCTGAACACATGGCACAATGGATAAATGAGTTGGTTAGACCCAGTTACAGAACACAAAATGTGTGAGTTCAATACACGGATAAGGCAGTGGAAAACGTGCACAGGGATATTAACAGGAGATAACTGATATCTGACATCCATTAAACATGGCACGTGGAACTAGATCAGTCTACCCCAGTGCGCGAAACAAAAGGTTCAGTTCGACATTCCAACCACCTGAAGAAGCCGGAGCGTACAACGGCCGAAACGTTGCAATAAATATGGCAACAAAGATGAAGACAGTAGTCAGAAAAATGTTAATAGAAGTTGATTAGTCTGTTTTTGTTTTACGATAACTAAAATCTAATTTCACACTGTTGCGAGATGTGGACAAAAGGTAGAAAACTGTTTCTTTCAATTTATCTTAGATTCAATTGTAGATTCAAAGTTCCGGAGTTTATTATTATGTATAACAATTGTGTATATATACATATATATATATATATATATATATATATATATATATATATATATATATATATATATATATATATATATATTCTGCTTATGTTATTCTATAGCTACCAATTATTTAATTAAATTAAATATTAAATATGTGTCAAATTTAATCCATTTCATTATATGATCAGATATGAACGATGGAGAAAAATCGTCGAAGGTGTGTGTTTATAAACAGTAATTTGGACTTTGCTAACCTACCGCTTCACTGCAGCTAAATGGTATAGTACGTCAGATGAAATGACTGGTTCCGTTTAGGTCCGCACTTTTGATTTCTGTCGGTGAAGCTGTTAAGTAGAAACAATGTGTGTATTTGTAGATGTTGTGTGTCTGTGTGTTTGATATATTATCAGGCAGGTTCTTCTACCATGGAAAATTGCAAGGATTATATCCAACTTCCTGGTTTGATGTTTCGTTCCATTTGATATAATTTTGATTATACAGCATTTCAGAGTTATTCACCAAACGAATATTATAAATTATTTTAGCAGACAGGATAATTAATTTTATACGAAGTTGAGAAATAAATTTGTGAAGAATTATAATGATAGAAAAGATTCAAAAAAATAAAATCTTCAGTATGTTTTCAAAGAAAATTGTACAATTTTGAAAATTGAAAAAATGGAAAGGAATTCAATGACAGTGGACGATTGCCATCGACAAGAAATCGATGGTTATCTTTCTGGCTGCCTCCCTGGAATCCGAGCCAAGCCACTCGTCGTGTCTCCCGTTTCTCTGTACAATTTGTTCACATTGAATCACTGATATAAGCTACTAGAGCTTCTTTTCATTTCCCGTATTAAATTAGAAGTTTTCACACATACACATATCTGCGTGTGAGTCAGTGTCTACAGAGATAATTCAGATGGAAATACGGCGGTATATCTATACCTATGTCTGTTTGATCACTACTGACCTGGATGTTTCACTCTATAATGCTCGTTGTTTGCGAGTAATGAAGAGGTGTTAAAACAGTGAATTATCAAGGAATGGGACTATGTTAAAATGAAGAAGTTGTGCAAAAGAAATCAGTTTTTATTATCCCGTAAAAGTGTAACCGATACACACGCCGATTCCCACGCATTTAGAAATAAACTTTTACGTAGAAAAATAGACAGGCAAATCTAGATAAATGGATAGTAAAAATTTTACAGATATATATGAACATTATGAATGCACCAATTCGTTCACTAGCTCAACCACTAAATCTACTTTCAACACCCACCACGACTCTAACTGTAGTAGAACTCGTAACATAATTTACCTCCTAGAATGCATATTATGCCAGAAACAATATGTGGGAAAATCTGAATGGGCCTTTCACTACAGAATTAATACATTAGCCCCGATCCCAGGTAGGCAGCCAGAATTGTCAAAAACGTTTTCCGAGAGCTGTGCTTGTTTTGTATTTCCAAACATCATTCCATCACGGTAGAAACGAAATTTCCAAAGATTTTCAATGGAACCAAAATATAATTTCATATTCTTAACGGAATGTATGCCAGCTCGGTGTTCAATATTATCAGCCATACATTGGCCGTTTAAGGGACACATCGTATTTTGTCGGCAGTTTATTTATTTTTTTAAAAATTAATTTTCTTTATTTCGTTGGACATATATCTGTTTAATATAATACTATTATGCTGGGATATAGATTTATCGATGTTACTATGGCTGATCTTAACATGATTTTTGTTAAAATCTTTTTTAGTGTTGGTGAATTATTAAAGTGCTTATGGATTAAATTTAAGTAATTTCTTCCGATATTCCTCTGAACATTACGAATAAAAGACGGATTAAACCAAATTATGTTACGAATTGCGTTTCTGTTTAGTTTTTACCTTTTTTCTTTATTTTAAAAGACCCGAAATTTATTTTATTGTTGCTTAGTTCTAAAGTTTTATATATTTAGTTTTGTTATTACCAAATATTTCCTTATTGCTTGAGTTAATAGTTAATCTAATTTGAACAGATTTATAAAACATATCTAAAGTGTTATGAAGCTGGTTTGATTATTTACTGACGTATCTATTTTCATATAGATCTTTGGCATATGGTTTACAATTACCAGTTATCAAGTCCAAGATCACATCGAGAAAGTTAATTACTTTAGCATTGGTAGTATTAATGATCTTTACCTTGTGTTCTTTGAAAACATTTATCAGTTCCTTTCACAGTCTGTTCATATTTCTTAAAATTGTTCTACAGAGGAGAATTACGCCATCATCTCTACAGAGTCCGGTGTCCTTAATGTCGAAAGTCAATTACAGTTGCCACAATAACAAGATTCCAACAATTTTACATGCCACTGCAAAATCATATCCTCCTATATCAATGTTAAATTTTGTGTTATTTCTTTTGGATCGGTTTGGTTTGGTTTGTTTTATTTTGATTTACGGAATATCAACCTCAGTGGGTTATTAAATGCCGACAAGAATTTTATTGCTGGTTTTCCTCAAAGATGATTTGCTGGTAATAATGTATTGCTGGTAATAATTCTTCTTTCAAAAAAAATTATTGTTGGTATTAAAATATTTTTACACTTTCATAGAGTCTTAACTCTAGTTTCATATGTAAGACGATTCTTTCAAAAAAGGGATTTTTGGGATTGGAACAAATTAATTGGTGATGTCCCCAGTTTTAACCTGACCCTATTCCCAGGTAGCATTTGTTAGGGTTAGAAATATTGGCAAATAGTTGACACCCAAACTGGGATTAAAACTATATGAAAGTGTCATAAATAGGTTTTAATACCAACAATATATTTTATATATGTATGTGTATGTTTGTGTGAGTGTGTGTATCTCAGAAGCAATCTGTAGAAAAAGAAAATATGTATATAGCATAATATATACATTTATGTATAATGTATCATTTATACACACTCTCTCTCGTATACACAGGCACGCACACACACACACACATATACATATATATATATATATATATATATATATATATATATATATATGATAGAGATCGTTATGTAAAATAGACAGACAGACAAACAGATAGATAGATAGATAGATAGATAGATAGATAGATAGATAGATAGATTGAATGAAAGAAAGAATGAATGATAGAGATATATATGGACGTTTATAGCTAGATAGTAGATAGAATGAAAGAAAGCAAAAAGCACGAACGATTGAGATATCTATGAACATTTATAGATAGATAGATAGATAGATAGATAGATAGATAGATAGATAGAGAGATAGATAGTTTGAAAGAAAGAAAAAAGAACGAATAATAGAGATATCAATGAATAATTATAGATAGAGAGTTTGAAATAAAGAAAAAAAAACGAATGATAGTGATATCAATGAACATGTATAGATAGATAGATAGATAGATAGATAGATAGATAGATAGATAGATGATATATCGATTTAAATGCAAATCCTGGATTTTAGTGTTATTTCGATTCTGTGCACAGTATTTCGTTGTTTTCTTTTGTTTTTACAATTTTTATATCTTTAAGAAAGAAGACATTACTTCGAACAAATTTCGTTCTGCAAGTGTGAACCTTCTAACACGTTTCCACCGTAGCGAGAAATGGCTTCCGAGAAATAGACAAAATATTAGAAACAGAAAGATTTCGTTAGAAACAAAAATAAAGTGTACTGAACTGCGAGGTAACATCAATCCTCCTATACAGCAGTGAATGCTGGACAATTTCCTCACAGATCGAGTGAAGTAATGAGGCAAATGAAAAGTGGTTCTACACAAGAATATAAAGAATTCCTCGAAGAGAACAAGTAAACCACCAGGATTACTGTCTAAAGAAATATGGGAGCAGAAAAGGAATTGAATTTAAAAAGAAAAAAAAAGGAATTTTCCAGGATATATAATTCAAAAATTCCCTAATTGAGATTCATAAAGCCATTTGAAGGCAAGAAGATGAATGGTTGGCTGGCGGTTTCTGTTTTGCATTATACTAAACTCTATTGGTTATTCAAAGCTGATATCGAAATATTTTGTACGACATTTTATTTCTGCGTGAGATGATAATTATTTTATTCTTACAAGTCTTACTAATTAACCCATTAGCTGGGGGAGAAGATGAAAATTCATAGAAGACTTACTAATTTCCCAATGTTATTTGCGCGTATGTGAATATAAGGAAACCAACGGGAATTGCAAATCGACTAAGTTTAACAAATCCGGTAAGATTATCCATTATACAAAACGCTCATCCAAGCTTACAGCAGCTGATATTCCCAAGATGTTACAAGATCAAGGAACTGATAAGGCTTTGATTTGCTTAAGTTTGGTAATCGTCAGTTAACCGAACCATTGTTTAACGTAAGCCAAGATCAGAAGGAAACAAAGAGTAACCTATCTAAAAATCTCGTGCATATTGACTAAGGGAGCAGTAATGAGACAAAAGTTGGTTGAAGTTTTAACATGTTTAGCGCCATAGTAACCAAAAGATAATATAGAAAAGAAGAAAGTACTATAGAGAAAGAATATTGACTTAAACGAAAACTGCCCATTATTATTATTGTTGTTGTTGTTGTTATTATTATTACTAATAGTAGTAGTAGTAGTAGTATCATTTTTATTACCGTGCTGCGTATGATGATAGACTACATCCGGCAGTATGGCCTCTGACCGGGAGATTGGAGATTTTCAGGTTGGAACTCTCCCACCTTAATTGCCGTTCTTACCAGATCCACCCTGACTCGGTGTGGAAGCACCTGTTAGTTTCTCAGCTATGGACAAATTTTCAATCAATAAATAAAAAGCAAAATATTAGGAAAGTATAGAAATATTTATTTTGTAAAATTACCTGCAATAAATTTTCTACAAAAAAAACAAAATTACCACCAATAAATTTTCATAGTAAAATGACCAAAAATACATTTTAAATTGAAGACATGGCATTCATTATCTGTCTATATTTCTGAGATGAGTTATTATATGCATTATTTACATTATTCGGACTATTGTCCTCATCTTTGTCGCCATATTCATTACAATATTTCGGCCTTTGTACGCACCGGCCTTCTTCAGGGGTTGTAGTGTCGAATTTAACCCTTTATTTAACTCACTGGGGTACACTGTTCTAGTTCCACGTGCCATGTTTAATGGATGTCAGTTGTCATTTTTTTCCCTCTGAAAGTTCTCCATTGCCTTAACCGCGTATTGAACTCACACTCTTTGGGTCCTGTCACTGGATCTAACCAACGCCTTTATCCACTGTGCCATGTGTCCTTGTTTGTCTATGTTGTTGGTATGAAAGTAAAAGTCACTTTGCTATGACACCAGCTACATATAATATAATAAGATATTCTAACAATTAGTCTTACACACCAATAGATTTTTGGACGAGGCGTTTCTGAAAACAAACAAAACAAAGAGGGTGAGTTCAATACCCGTTTAAGGCGACTTGCTAACTGTTAAAAGACATTCGATGTTTCGCTGTCTTCAAAACATCATGTATCATTGATCATCGCACAATCCATTTGAGATTGTCACCTGTAAATAGAAGGGCGAACCTCGAATCAATCTTTTACTAATATCAACTTAACAATAAACGTGCTAGCAATATCACTGGGTGAACAGTAAAATTCACAGATTGGCTATCGGGCCATGCAGTCATCTACGGGAAACTCGTACTTAATAAAAATAAGGAATTTTTAGCTCTAATACAAGTTGATCAGCGATGATCATAATATGTATCTAAGAGGTAAAAAAAAAAACAGACATTGGGCTAAGTGTCGTACAAGAAAAAGAGAGAAATCAGAAGAATGTTTTAGAAAGTGGTCCAATATACACGAGTTGCTGATTCCTGTATCTCTCCATGTTAGTTGTGTCTCTCGATATGTAAATAGGTGGTCGGCACAGGAGCATTTTTGATGTCTGCGCGTTGGTCAACCAGATGATATAAATATATAGAAGGGCCTCAATTGATAACGAACCGACAGGATCTCCCTTATATTCTCGCGAAGAAAACCATGTTGGGAGAAAGCTCCAAAAATCACACATCCATTCGCTGATATTAACTGACAAGGCCCCGATGAATAATAACTTTCGTTTGTTTGTCTAATGGTATATCAAATCCTTATGTTTCATTTTATCACAATTTTTTTTTTTTTTTTGGAGAGTTTGAGAATATTGTTCTTTTTAACAAAATCTATTGCTGTAATTGTTTTATTTTTCTTTTAATAAAATCTGCTGCTTGTAATTTATTTATTTTTTTATATCTATATTTTTAGTTTTTTTTTTTTTATTACTCTAGTTTAAGGGTGGACTGTATTTACCCATAGCTGCGACCCTAACAGATGCTACCACACCGGATCAGGGTGGACCAGGAAAAAATAGCAATTAAGAGGTGGTTTCACGCTCCTCAAAGCATCAGCTGTTTTGCTTGCTGGATGTAGTGATATTCCAAGAGTAGCTCAGATGTGGCACAAGGCCGAAAGTATGGGGTACCCAGCGAGGAACGAACTCGCTACTCAGTCGTAATAGTTCTAGCGAGACAAGCTTGCTAACCATTACACCAACTTCAGGTGTCCCTTGCTGCTGGATGTAGTTTAACGTCATAGGCACGACGAGAGATTTAGCCCCACGTTACTCTTAGTTTGTACAGTGATAACTTTACTCTATGAGCTGTACATTTCACCCATTGAACGGTGTTTGAAGAGTGGTACATTTGATATGACCCTTATCTTTTCCTGGGTCACGTGATGCAATCGTGTCTACTAATGAAAATCTACCTTATCAACCCATCGTTTCCTTGAGGATATTGGCTAATTTTCGCTTCACACATAAAAAAGCGTCAATTGAGAGCATTCGTCATATTTCTAACTCAGTATCGTGTGTCTAAAACCGTAGGCTATCTGAAGAGAACACGGCTACCGCTAAACAACGCTAAGGGAATTCCGTTGCTGTTTTCCTTGAAAATGGGATTGTACTAGGTATAGATATAAACAGATATATATTTTGGAATGAAATTTCATCAGATAGGAAGTGATTTATTAATGAACGGAATGTACGTCACTAAAAGGCAGATTAGAATAACGAAAGAGGCATTCTAAAAGCCAAGTATTAATATAAAAAAAACGTTAGAAAAAAAATGAAAAGACTACTGAACTGTTATGCATGTTAGTGAATACTGGAAAACCTCCTCACAGATGAAGACCATACTTGAAGCTACAGAATTCTGGTTCTAGAGAAGCATGTTGAGAACATTATGGACCGACCAAGTGATCAATATCGAATTTGTAGAGAAAATGGAAACAAGAAAAAACAATTATGCATAATATCAGGAAGAGAGAGTTGACATTTGTTAGGAAACATAGTGAAGAAAGACAGCTTGGAAATTTTAACAGTTATATTCCAAATTGAGTAAAAGAAGGAACAGAGGAAAACAACGGATATCCTACCTACCTAGCGATCTCGCGTGAAGGAATAGCGGAGCAAGGTTTAGGTGAGATAAAACATACAGATTTATTAAGAACTACCAATGACAGGTAATTGTGGAGAGCCATGATCAACTACGTCCTGAAGTGACACGTTACATAGAAAAATAATTTACAGCCAGGACAATTCAGTCTTATTGTTTTGCCTATACGAGTTGACAACCATATCCAGAAAACGTTGACTGATATTTAATCCATAGATGCAGAGAAACTAAATCTGTTCATATATTTCTCAAGTTTATTCCTGTACTGAACGCAAAGGCTTCGACGAGATTTCAACGTCGATACGACGACCCTTCGTCATGCACTTGTAATCTTCAGAAATTTATGAAAAATGCATGTCGAACTTGATAAACATCACGCCATTGACATCAGAGATATTTAATAAATTTTAGCTAGTCAAACAAATGGTAGAAGCCGTTTTCTTTCACCTAAACATAGGATTTACTCTGGAGAAGATTGGTATGTTAATCGTTATTTAGAACAGCTTAATTTGGCTACAGGCAGACCTTCATCTCGTGCTGTCCTATGAAGACGCACCACACTGCCGCAAATCTGGTTTGCTAACTATCACCGGCCTCTTACTCATTTTAACCCGTTTCTCTATGTTTTTGGTATGAAAGTAAAGAACAGTTTGGTATGACACCAGCTACATGTAATATAATAAGATACCCTAGCAATTAGTCCTACACGCCAATAGATTTCTGGACGGGGCGTTTCTGAAAACAAACAAAACAAAATAATAATTATATATCAGTTAACATCCATGGCTTCCTCAACAAAAATATTTTAGAAGATACGATTGCCTGCTTCTTTCTCTCATTAACAATAATACAGACACTTCGGTTTAGAGAAAAAATCTCTGCAAAGATGGCCTGTGTATTTGAGACCGACAGTATTGCAAATGTGTTTAAACTGCAGTCCTACTCATTAACAAGAGTTCTATTCGTCATTCAATGATCTACAGATATATGAAAAGAATAACAACTCTTGGTTTTCATATGAAAATAACAGATACCAGTCCCTGCGAAAAATTTATAATTTTCCCATTAGGATTTTCTGATGAATGTGTCGATTACCTCCTCCTAATTTTCGAAACCGTTAGTAGTGGGCGCTTTCAAGACGATAAATACTCGACGCTAACTTTTCTCGTCCTGTTTTTCTCATTTTTTTTCCGCATATAGGTTAATATGTAAGTCTCTCGCGAAAAACGCGTTCTGTTTTTTGGGACACACATGAACAACACATACACAAAGGTACCTACGCATCTTTCACTTCATTTTTTTCCTAGGACTTTCTCCTACACCAAACTACATATATGCAAACAATTCACTACCTTAAATATTTTCTCTGTTCATGTTCATTGTCCAGTAACACGCAACGATATCTATTATTTGTGCAACTCTTTATTGTTAATATATTATCAGTTGTTTGTACACATATATATTTGTCCCTGTTTCTTTACATTTTTTTTTATTCCGAGTCTGCCATGTTGGTTGTGGGCATTTCAGGAGAGACACGTGATAATCTCTCAACACCTGCACAAACCCGCAACAAATGTAAATTCTTAAGTTAATGAGTGAATAAGATACTTTTTAGATATACAGCTATAAAATACCAGTGGAAATTCTCCTCTTCCATCAGAAGGTATTTAAGTTTCACAGCTTTAAAGCTATATTAAATTAACAATTAAAAATATGAATGCAGGTCTTTATTTAAAGGATTAACAAGGTACAACTTAAAAGAATTAGAAATGACATTTTTTTGTTTTTGCCTTTCGCTAAAGCTGCCATGAGAGAGATGAAAGTTTATTGCCTCCTCTACTTAATTTTATTTTCTCTCTTTCTTATCATTATGATGATTCACTAAGCGTAATTTACATGTGGCACAAGGGCGAAAGTGTGCCGTATCCAGTGAGGATTGAATTCACTATTCAATCGTATTTGACATAGCAAGACAAAATTACTAACCATTACATCAGGTCGAAGTGCCTTTCTTCTAATTATGTATGTGACCACAGTCTCAGATATATTTTTCTACAGTCATTTCTCGACATCAAAGAGAACGGTTCATTATTTCTTTGATGTCATGGGAGGGCATTAAACATGCGCTATTAAATTTACTCACTAAATAAAAATCAAATAATAATAATTATCAAAATACATAATAATACACTAAAAATACAAAATACATAATAATAATAATAAATGCATAATAAATAATAATCAAAATACATTATGATTTTTATATTCTGCAAAATAAATCGAAAGGTTACTAAATATTAATGCCCGTTTTCTAGCAATATTGATATTATGTTTTTCAGTTCCCTGGGATTCAACGGGATATATTCTTTTCTTCCAAGCCTTCCGCGTGCCTGTTGGGTGATGCAGTTGCGCATTTCCTGTTAACGCCAGCGTTCGGTCTTCAAATTCAGTTAAAATAAGATTTTATGGAACTGTTGTTCAGATATATCTCCTCCACAATTATTCTGATTATGTCATATCTTCTTAGATTAACTTATAAAAAGAATATATGCTTCTAAATCTGGTAAACTCTACTATGGAGCAAGAAGATAAATTCCTCAGCAAGTTTGGCGTTGTGTTATGTTTTCCCAAGCATATAGAATGGAGTTGCTCATCACAGGGTAATATTGTTATGAATTCAGAGATAACATTTCCTACAGTGGTCTTAAGGTTCGAGAAATTAGTTTCTCCTGATATTCGTGCCTGTCTGCACAGAAAAGATGGATTCATATCGTTATTAAGTCATTTGTGCAAAAGTGAATGCAGTGGACTTAGCTGGAATTTGAATACGGTAAACCAATCTTACTTGTCATTCAAATACCTGTTGTACTAGAGTCATATTCAGAAAAGAAAATATGCATTGGTTGCGACTAAGCTAAGGCTAATGCTAGGCCAAAATATTTGCACAATGATGTTCACTCTGTACATAGCTCAAGAATCACTATAGGTCAAGGGTTTCAGAATAAAAAAGCATTATCCCAAGCACTGAGACAATAGCAACAATACGTAAGTAGACACCGGAATTGTAAGAGAATTAAATGACATTAGAGGGAACCGGAAACCTAATCCTAGACAGAAAACAAGGGATAAACCTAAATCATGTGAGGAGATTTGGTTCTGATATGGACTATGAACATTAAATAGGAAAGTCATATGAATGAAATCAAGGAAGGTTTATAAATGGTATTTATTTAACATAGCATAACAGAAGACTAAGATAATAAATGAATGCCTGATAAAATTATTTTGTTCCGGCAAACCTTCAATTGACTCAGCTTTTGAAAATTCCTGTTTTTCTTTTTTCGACCACGATTTGAAAAGAAAACATCATTTACGCCATTAGAAAAATGGTAATTATCTCTACCGTTGAAAAAAATGTGTCTTGAAAACCAGCATATCGTGAGTTGCTAATTAAGTATATGTCACAAATCTTAGTGAATAAATGAAACTCAAATTATTCATGCGGTTAAGTCTTAAAAATGTAACAGACATTTCTCTTTCTGCTTAAACAGTAAGTGATAGAAGCGTGGTTTCTAAAAGCATTCAATACTCTGGCATGCCATGAACATGATATTTTTATGAAGATATCTATATCGCTTAAATTGTCATGTGGATAATCAGTGACATGAATTCATAACAATCCCTAAAGTGTTACTGCTGTGGGAACAGAATTAAACGAAGACAACACCTGATCAGTTTAACCCACTCATATACATACATACATATATATATATATATATATATATATATATATATATATATATATATATATATATATATATATATATATATATTACATGTATGTGTATATCGTGTTATTCTGTGAGTGAATGCATACTATGAAATAATGCTTCGTTTCTTATCATTTAGAGATTAGCGCCAGATGTTGATAGTATTGCATTAGAGATTGGCTCTTACAACTAATAAGCCATAATTTGTTTAATTGGTTAGGGAGAGCCATGCAAAGCTATCAATTTACAAAATGAACAATGCCTCGAAAATGATTCATCCGTGTAGCTGAAAACTTGAAAACTTGTTCTCTCCCAGAATTGTATTATTAATCTTTTAGCTGCTGAATATCCCGTGGACATTTCTACACTGCATTATATATATATATATATATATATATATATATGTGTGTGTGTGTTTGTTTGTGTGCGTCTGTGTTTGTTTGTTTTGTGTGTGTTTCCATATATATATATATATATATATATATATATATATATATATATATATATATATATATATGCGAAATAGTCTGGAACATTTCTCAGTTCGTGCAAATGAAACATACAGATCTTTCAATTTTCGTATTCACTTGATGAAAAAAAAATTAACATCTGTCTTCTCTAAACTTTTTTTTCTAATGACGGAAAAACATACGGTATTTTTTTACATATTATTTGTTTTCAAGTAGCGCACAGAAAAATATCTGCCGGAAATTTTATGCAAATTCGATAATTGATTAGGTACTGTTTACCTCGATGATATCACTGTGTTGATGCGAGGAACAGAAAAAATGCTGGTATTTCTAAACAAGGTGGTAAAAAGAGATTAGAAGACAGGAGCAACTATCTATTATAAGACAGCAAGAGATATGGTTGTTAATAATAGTGTCAGCTCTAGATTCGAACTACGAATTTGAGATGAGAAAACTAAGCAAGTACCAGAAATTTCATTGGAAAGTGTTATAATAGATGAAGAGAAAATGTCATAGAAATATAAAGACATACTAGAATGCTATAGAAGGCTTTCAAAAATTGAAATCAACGTGGATGATTAGCAGGAAACATGCAGCCATACAAATATATTAATGATGTACGTATGATTTAAGATTGATCTTGTATATATATATATATATATATATATATATATATATATATATATATATAAAATACAAGATCAATCTTATCAATTTTATCCAACAAAAGACTCATTTCTCTAGTTTAGTGCTACCAGCAAGCAAAAATATTTCTCCTACCGATGATGGCCATTTCGGTCGAAACTAGTCGAGGAATCTAAATGGAATAATAAAAAGACGAAAGAATAATTATCTACAACCCAGTGTGTCTAAAGATTTTATTTTTTTTATTTTCTCATTGTTCAATATATATATATATATATATATATATATATATATATATATGTGTGTGTGTGTGTGTGTGTAAGCAGATATCTGGATATAGATCCGACAGTATGAAGAGAAATATACAGAAAAAACAAACAAAAAATCCTAATGTGCAATTATGCTGTTTTTATGTTAATATAATGTCAACGTTGGAAACGGAACGCTAATTTTAAAAAAAATTCAGTTGTCTGTTTTGATTAGTCTTGCTCTTATGCCCATTGTCTTTTCATGTTGAATTAAATATAGTCTAATGTTAATTATATTTTACGAATATGTCCTGAAGATGGTCTACTACACCGAAACGTCCGTCGTTGATATTATATTAACATTAAAACAGCATAATTGCATATTAGGATTTTTGTTTGTTTTTTCCGTATATATATATATATATATATATATATTGAGGAATAGGAGAGACAATTTCGAATTCCAGTCGGATGCATTAAAATCACTTATTCTCCACCAGCTATAGGGAAAAAGCAGAACATACTGGATTCTGTAACTGTCTATATTTCTGACATGAGGTATTATGTCCACTATTTACATCATTCAGACTATTGTCCTCATTTTCGTCGCCATATTTATTACAAGGTTTCGGCCGTTGTACGCTCCGGCCTTTTTCAGGCGGTTGTAATATCTAACTGAAACAATTAACTGACATCCATTAAAAATGGCACGTGGAACTAGAACAGTCTACCCCAGTGACTTCAGTTCGATATTCCAACCACCTGAAGATGCCGGAGCGTATAACGGCCGAAACCTTGTAATAAATATGGCGACAAAGATGAGGACAATAGTCCGAATTATGGAAACAGTTTACATAATACCTCATCCCAGAAATATAGACTTATATATGTGTATAAATATATATGAATATATATATATATATATATATATATATATATATATATATATATATAGAGAGAGAGAGAGAGAGAGAGATAGATAGATAGATAGATAGATAGATAGATAGATAGATAATTAGAAGAAAGAGTAAACAAAAACTTTCGCACAGTGAGTATTCAGATGCAGATCAAATTTTTACTAATAAACGATCTACACAAGGTTTCTCACCAGCCTCAAGATCAACTGTTGGTGAGTCGCCCTCGTCTGTCTTTTTCCTTCTCGCATCCGCTGATAAAGGACACAGGCCTGCCCGAAAATTTCGAACTTGGAATCTCAATTTCCGTCATATGGTTATTATTTAATAAATGTTTTCCATACAGATCACATCGGTACTCTTTCGCTTGTTGTTTTATTAGCCTACCTATCTATTCAATTATATATATATATATATATATATATATATATATATATATATATATGTATATTATAATAATGTATTTTATATATACATATATACATTATATATAATATTTGATTGAATAGGACAGACAAGGTTCTTTGATTTAGTTTTTTATCCAATTTCTCATGTGATCTAATTTTTTTCTTTTCAGATGATAAATTATATAAAAACTGTTCAAATGTTCTCTTAATCGGACCCCTTTCGGCTATGCTTTTAGCCATTTTCAAAGATGAAATATTTTAACTGTTAAATAAGAAATAGTTTGTTGCATGTATCTATTCATATAATGTTTTCATTTTTCCAACCCGGTCAAGATAATGTGTCCATGTTCATAGCTGATATTATTATGTGTTGTTTTTTGCTTTTATTAATAAGGCTTCAATTATTTGGGGCCTTTTTTATATGTAGATGAAGGTATTATATTTGTGTTGTCAACAGGTATGTTACGAATAACATGCATTAAATTTACATACTTTGGTTTTAATATGCTGTTAACGTTTTTCAAATTTAAGTAAAAGAAACATGTTAACTTTTCTAGATAACATATCTCACTTGTAAAGAAACATAGAAATGTATTATGATGATCTCGTAAAACTATTCGTGAATTGTAGCATATTTGGACTGCATGATTGAATTGGGGTGACGAATTGGCACATGTTACCTCCCAAAGGAATTTGAGCAGAGCTGACTGGGATCTGATGTAATTCTTAAGATATCCTCACCTGTTCTTCCCTTCTCATTTTGGTATATTTATCATGGCGCTCATCTTTCATCTTGGATACTATGCATGACAAACAGCCATGTATCTAGCAGGATCTACGCTCTAACGTCAAATTTTAATTTAAACTTTGTTTACCGAGAACAACATTTTTGAAACATGTAGACAACAGTTGTTCAATAGTATCGTCAGTGTAGTTGCCATAACATGATGTTGATAATTTTAGCCACTGAAGATCATAGACCTCTTGTTTACAACTTTCCTTAAGCAGTTACTGTACTGAGGAGAATCTCTTTCTAGATTAAATCTGACGTGTCGCTTTTGAGATTGATTCAATTCACTTTTGATTTGCATTTGAGTATATTATAAATCTATACAACAAAAGCTATACAACAAAAGCCTTACAAGAAAAAAAGATATTCTTATGACACTAAAATATATCCAAAACCTCAGCTGTTGTCAGCTGCACCAAAATATTTGTTTGAAATTATTTAAATTTATCTTTTGATTTCACTCCTATTTATTGTTACACCGAATGTATAGTTATTTAAAAAAAATTAATCATTTATAACAGCTGAAACTGTCTTCATGTTTTCACGCCAGGGACTTTGTACCGACGTTAAGATGGGACTATATTTATGACATGGGCGTTCATACTTGAACAAAAAATCAACATTCTATATAAACATTTTGATGTAGTAGGATTTCAGATAAACATTTCCCAAAACAGAAATTATGATCTTAAATTGACTCGAGTTTAGTGATGGTAAGGATTTTAACCCGTCGTTAAAGTCAAAATGGGGAAATAATATATTTTTTTTAAATTCACATGTATACTCTGTATATGGTTCGCTTTTAAAAAAAAAATCAATTTGACTCATGCTATCGAATAAAGCTACTAAGACACAAAGTGCTACTGACTGGTTGAGTATAATGAAACTTTATTAATGATAGAGAACAATAAAAGAATAGGAATTAATAAGACAGAAGATAACGGTTGACATTGAATTTAATTATTTGAAAACAAATTTGAACCGTAAAACAAGAAGACAGTTCTCTTAGCAAGAAAATAAATTGTTAGCAAAGAACATATCAATTTCTGGCCATTCCAATTGTAAAATGATGGGAGCTAGCCGGCTGTCAAGAAATACGCTTAATTTCATAAAGTTTAGATACCATAGAGTAAAGCTCCTCAGAACAATAACGATTAAAATACTTATAGAAACGGCACATGAAAACCATGTTACGGCGGAGGAAAATTGACTGAAGCCATGATGCCAGGTAGCATTGTAGATAATTTTTTGTATTCTATCATGGATCTATAAATACATAGCAGAAGCACAGACCAGAAATGAGAGCAATACTCGATGCATTAATGAACGATAGACATATAAATTTGGAGGAAACACATTAATATCCCTTGTAGTCACTTCTACATCTGTGAGAAGATTGTCCAGCATTCACTGCCATACAGGAGGACTAATATTAGGTAACAGTTTAATACACTTTCATGTCTTTCGAATGAATTGTTTAGTCTCGAAATACGTAGCTTTTGCAAAACATCTTTCGCTATCAAAATGTGTCGTCGGATTTCTGTGCCGTACCCATTATCAACATGTTAACTAGGTAAAAGTTCCCATCCAAAACAAAATTCTTCAAAGCGATGTCCCATCAATATCGTTATTGCAGCATAACGAAAACAGTGAACATGAAATGTCTACGTACCTGAAGAAATGTCTTAAGTAAAAAAATTATAAATTACAACGAAGAGATACGTTCAAAGAATGTAACATATTTTATGTATGGAAACATCTAGATTCAACCTTAACATGACTGAAGATTAAAGTGTAAACTCCAATAAAGATCGTAATGGTCTGGCTTTATTGACAAAAAGTGTCGAACATGATTTACAGTGAGCAGCCCTTTCAATCCACGATTATATCGTCATCATCTTTAACAAGCAAAGACATCGTTATTTATTCTTTTTGCGCATAAGGATCAATCATGTGTCGCCCGTAGATGTATCAAGATATTAATGAGGTGTACCTAGTTTCGGATTTCAACTATAAATCACCAGAAAAGAGATTTGTGTGTTTCCTGAACAAGCTGCAATGAGTCTGATTTTGCCTCTGGCCACTTATGCGGATGTGGCTGCCTAGGATGGTGATCCGGGATTTGGGTTAGATTTACCCTAGAAGAAAGGCAAATAAATATCCTCTCCTTAAATTTCGATGCTGCTGCATTCCTAGCAACGCCTATTTCCTAAGGGCGCATTCACTGCAAACTGACTTCTTTCCGATAATCTCTCTCTGAATTGACGAAACACGTTCATCCATACACGTTGCTTCCACTTACAAGACGCATATTGACTCAAGGCATTCTCTCGTGATTGGCAGTTATTTGTTGTTCAGTCAGCCCGTTTGAACACAATAAAGAGCTAGACAATAATTTACACACAAACACACACACACAAACATACAAGCGCGCAAACACACAAACATACATACGCACACACACACGCACACACACACACACACATATATATATATATATATATATATATATATATATATATATATATATATTCAAATATACGTAAACATCTGTTCATCACCGTTTCGTTACAACCTGAGTATCATGCATATAACGAAGGTTAGGCACAAATTAAAGCCTTCTGTTATGGAATTGGTGTCGTACATTTATTTATGAAGAATAAAAATAATGCATAACTATATTGGTATAAGAGGGTTTAAAGACAAATAACAAATAGATCTCAAAATTAAAACACACGCTCTAATATATATATATATATATATATATATATATATATATATATAAATGTGATGATTGAAGTAAACAGTCAGAGGCGACAGACTGTTTCATGCTAAACGCAATCAACGTATGGTGCCATGATCATTGCGTCTAGCATGAAAGAGTCTGTAACCTCTGTGTGTTTACTTCAATCTTCACTCTTATATTTACATACGCTCTATCTCTGATATAGAGCATTCTTTCCCATAAATATACCACACCATAAATCTATATTTCTTCATATATATACTTCATATATATATATATATATATATATATATATATATATATATATATATATATATATATATATATGCAAAAAGAGAAAGAACATATTGAGTAAAAAATCCTATGTTCGTAGCATTAATTTTTTTAAAGTGCTCAATACAAATAATAGTTTTATTATAATAAGTAAATTTAAAAATGACAAGAAGGTATTGAGATGTTAGCTCTTAAGGCGATGGGAGATAACTAATGATAAAAATCATTTATTAGGGAAATTTATAAAGAAATCTTTACTTCCCCTCCGTTAACTAACCAGAAGATGTAAAGATTAGATTCTTAAATTTCCAGGAAAAAATATTTTTATCATTAGTTATTTACCATCAACTGAAGAGATAATATCTCGCCTACCGAAACATGAAAAGTTTTGTAGCGGTTTTTATTGTAATGCGTTAGAGTAAAATTATATATATATATATATATATATATATATATATATATATATATATATATATATATATATATATATATATATAGTACACTGCTATAATAATAGTTTATTCCATTACAGTGAATACATGTGGTTGTCTAATCCGGTGGACCGATGCTGCTTTGATTAATATAAATTTTACTTCTTCAAGTCTAGAGTTAACTTCTATTTTCACAACGTATTTTCAATAATTGTGCTTCTTATTCTATAACCCTCTATCCCGAGTGTTTCTTCGGTCTTATACAGGGTGAACATCACTGTAAAATAATATAGTACTAATTTTTTCGGGTTGACCTAAAAACGAGATCGACTCATACATGAATATGCAATTATTCTCTCGTTAACACCTATTCATGCAAATTATTCTAATCATAGATTGTATGAAATCGATCCAAACGGACAGTCACATAGTTCATTATAAATTCTTTCATGTATTCTTAGTCTACAGAGAGTTCTTGCTTGCCGTCGTGCGAGCGACATTCGGCAAGATTATGAATAAATTAATAAGCCGTTGAAGAATGGAAAACAAATGAGCTTTTATTCATGTGAATAATAAATACGAAAACACATTTTCATTGTTCAGTTACTTCTATTCAACAAGCAAGCCTAACTGCACATTTGTCTTTCGAATTAATTAATTTTATTCAAAGTATCGTCACACCATTCTCAGTGCATAAGATGTGCGTAAAACCAGCAGTATAAAAGACTAATTTACCCTATATTATATTTTCTATATGATAAATGTTATGGAAGTATGTCGCCTTTCGCATGTCATATTTCAAGTATTGGCAAGTCTATGGCAATTTTTCGCCAATATTTTTGTGCAGTGTATTTTTTCTAAAATATTTTTGGAAAAATAAGTGTGCTGTCTACAAAAAACAAAACAACAAAAAAAAAACGGATTCTTAGCTGACAATATATTCATACGGTGATATCTGGAAATTTCGGTGATTTTAAATTTAGTTTAAGTTACATTCAATTGGTTTATCAAGGCAAAGCCACAGGCCTATTTTTATTGTTTTGTTTTTTTAAACGAAAATGAAAAAATACTTTTGAAATTAAATTAATTATTTGCTGACCAGTAATTTAACATATACCGAGGAGTCACATTTGCAATGTTGAAACTTTATTGTAACTGTTTGGCGATTTTTAACATGTTTTTTTAATAAAGAAAACAATAAAAAATATTAGAATTAAATAATAAAAATAAAAAAATAATATTTAGCGCTACTCTGTATTAAGCCTTCTTTTAAATTAACTGTTAGTATGTGGGCTTATATATATATATATATATATATATATATATATATATATATATATATATATAGATATATATAGATATATATTCACTTGTATGCATATGAGTTTGAATTATATGCATATATATATATATATATATATATATAGATATATATTCAATTGTATGTTTATGCGCTTTCCATATATATATAAATATATATATATATATATATATATATACATATATTAATACATATATATATATATATATATATAGTTGTATGTATATGAGATATGATTTATATATATATATATATATATATATATATATATATATATCATTCAGTTGTATGGATGTGTGTTTTTATACAAGCTCATGTCCACACAACTAAATATGTTACTTCCATCACTGATATTGAGCACTTTCCAATAAAGTACTACGCATATAATATATATATATATATATTAAAAAAAGAGGGGTGCCGCAAACGTTTTTGGTTGTAATGTGGATTTATTGAAAAAATATTATACTTTTGTTTTACATAATTTCACGACACGTGTTTCTGGTCTGGTCTCGCAACCGTCTTCAGGTGAAAGTGGATTTTTACATATTATTAAAAATAATTAATTTTTTCTTCATGTTCAATGTGGAATATTCTCGATATGAGACATTCTGTTTGTGTGTTGGAATTAAGAGCAAACGCCAATCTAGAAACCTAAAACACATATTAACCTCATCTAAATTTAGTCAACACAAAATACAGGGAGTCACAAAATGCAACAAAAAAGATGTGGAGTTTGTGACATCATTATAGAAGGAAACTCCTACACTTTTGAAAAACCCAAAAAAACATTCACAATAAACAAAAACTTAAACTGCAACTCAAAAAATGTAGTTTATGCACTTAAATGCACAAAATGTAAGAAGTCATATATAGGCATCAGCCAACAACTGAACAACAGGGTCTCCCTACACAAAAGCAATATAAAATTGACAGACAACAGAAAACTTTTTGTATCACAACACATTTTCAAATGTAACCAGGGTAAGTTTAATATCATGCCGATATATCAAACAGACAATTACTCGTATCTACAAATACAGGAAAAAACTTTATAGACAAATTCAAACCCGAACTGAATAGATCGTAACCCCCCGACCAAAAAAAAAAAAAAAACATGCACACAGGGTGACCAAATACAATGATCGCTCACATACATGGACGCACACTCATATACGGGAGACACGAGGGAGATATATATATGTGTATGTACACATACATACATTTATGTATGTATATGCGGATGTTGACAACTTAAGAAGTACGTGTGTGTGTGTGTGTGTGTGTGTGTGTGTGTGTATGTATGTGTGTGTGTGTGTGTGTGTACTGGTTCCATGTAGTTTGGTAAATATGTGTGTATATGTGTGTGTGTACTGACTACATGTGGTGGGATAGTGTGTATGTGCGTATGTGTGTGTATGCGTGTATAAGTACAAATAAGTTTACGAATTCCTCGTAGTAAGGAAATATACGCACGCATATATACACGCATGCTGACAGGAACACGCCAAAATAGAAACAGATCCAAGAGCACATAGAGGTCACTAAAACATTAAAAGATTAAATGCCGATAACTACTCGCTGGACAAACCTTAATTGTTTTATGACCCTTCACGCAGAACTCTTCATTGACAATTCTAGAAAGAAAATTCGGATTGCCAACACACAAACAGAATGTCTCATATCGAGAATATTCCACATTGAACATGAAGAAAAATTAATTATTTTTAATAATATGTAAAAATCTCCACTTTCACCTGAAGACGGTTGCGAGACCAGACCAGAAACACGTGTCGTGAAATTATGTAAAACAAAGTATAATATTTTTCTCAATAAATCCACATTACAACCAAAAAACGTTTGCGGCACCCTCTTCTTTTTAATATACATACTTTTCTCTCGTTGGAACCACTACAACATATTTTTTATATATATATATATATATATATATATATAAATATATATATATATATATATATATATATATATATATATATATATATATATATATATATATATATATATATATATATATATATATATATATAAATGTTTATGGCGTATTCCTAGAGGTTGTAATCCAGGTAAATCAAGTAAGGATGAAATGGATCAGACATCTCTCTGTTAATTGTTTCTTAGCTTTGTATCTTCTGCAGGAGATACGTTTGTTTGTCTGCCGGGAAACATTCGCGAACTTTGCGTTATTGGCATATGAACGCTGAAAATATATTATTTTTGTCTGAACAAATTCCTCGTGATTCTAAAACATAAAGAGCCATGTTCCACCACATATTCCGCGTATCCATTATCAGAGAATTGCTGTGACTTTTTTGAGAAAGAGAATGATGTTGCCTTCTCTACGGTTTTAAATACAGGATCAGATATCCTTGTGTACGATGTCATTAAGAACATTCGTCGAAAGTAAAACTAACAAAACAGACAGGAATTTTAATTAGAGCGTTTATTTTAATATCCTCTCCAAATGACTTAACGCTGTTCTCACACTCGTTTTAAACGAATATTTGTGTCAGATAATTGCAACTCAGTATAATGTCCTTAATGAAATACCAAATGTAAATACCATGTATATAAATCATAATACATCACATATCTTTTTTGTCTTGGTGGAGAGACCGTCTTTTTCTATGTTATCTGTGCCTTAAGGACAGTTGTGTTCTTGACTCTTCAGAATTTCCTGGGTTTTTTTAGCTCCTAGCAAATATTATTTTTTTACTGTCACTTCTTATCTGCTTTCTCTCGACTTTACATGGTTGACAGCATAAACTCTCTAAGTAGATTATGCGCCGTTTCCAGTGTTTCTCTTGCTATCACTATGTCCTGTGAGTGTCATATATTCTAGTCTTTCTTTCATCAAGAAAATTCAATTCTCGTTTTATGATGTTAAGGATGTGCATACTTTTTTTTTTCAATTTACTCTAAAATTTCGTCTCTAAAATTTCGATCCACATGTTCAGTTCATGTTATTTTCAAGTTCCTTCTGTAGAATCACATTTTTTCCTTCATATCTCCTCGTCTGTGAAGAGATTGTGTAACCCCATAGGAGAGGGCTGATATTCAATAACATTCCAGTGCTCTATTCTTTGTTTCTATGAAAATTTTCTAGTATCTTAATACGTTGCATAACTTTTGGAAGGCATATTTTGTTTTCTCAATGCATCTTTCAATGTCGGTATCAGGCATTAAGTCCTCTGTTAATACATTTTCGAGATATCTGTTTATTTTTCTGTGATGAGTTTTGTAATTATTTACACTATTATGACAGTTGTCCTCATCTTTATTGTTATATTCACGACGTTTCAGGCCGTTTTACGCTCCAGCCTTATTCAGGTGATTAGAATTTAGAACTGAACCCATTATTTAGTCTACTGTTAGAAGACTGTTCTAGATCCACGGGCCATGCATCTTCCGGATGTAACAATTATTTCTTTTTAACCCAACTCGCCAAGTATTTTTGTTCAACACTGCAGAAGCCAGGTATTGAACTCACGACTATTTCGGTCATTTCACTGGATCCAACCAACGCTTTTATCCACTGTGCCATATGTTTTTGAGGATATTCAGAGATATTTCGATGCTTATACTTGCATGGTTTTAATATCCATAATGTGTAATTCACATGCTAGTTTGTTCCTTTTGCTGACAACCATGCATTCGGTATTTTTACAATTGATGTTTAGTTCGTTCTTCTCACTTTCGTTTACAACTTTCTGTAGGAATTCCTATCATTCATTTTTAAAATGTGGATTATTACTGGAACGGAAATTTTCGGACACAGGGATGGAAAGTTGGTCAGTGTGTCTTTCTTTCTTTCTTTATGTATGTATGTATCGGTTTATGTATATATGTCCATTTGCATTTATTTCAAGTTCCTCTTCACGTGGACGTATCACTTTCCTTATACATGAGAATTGCATTTACCTATTTCCTCCATTCTCTCTCTCTCTTTCTTTCTATATATAACTCTCTCACACTCTCTGTTTCAGTCGTTAGCTCGCTCGCTTGCTCTCACATTCAGCTTTCATGCCCAAATAGATAAGTTCGTTTTTGACTTACACTGGTCAAATCCGGCGAGAAGAAAAGAAACATTCCAGCGATACACGCAAGAAAAGACACTTTTGAAGTTTTATCTTGTAACATATGTCGAATATGTGAAATTCTTCTTTTTTTCAGTTTGAGATTTGACATTCATCTGCGACCGTTTCATGTATTTAATGTATCTTATTGTTGGACTCATTAAAGTGGCTACAAGCGATGTATTACATTTTACTAATACTTTTTCTAGTGGTGACGGTCTCAAGTATAATTTATTATTCCTTACTAACTAGTGAGTATGGATTTGTATCTTAAACAAATGTAAATCTTTTGAATTTTTCAGAAAGAAAGTGGTTACAAAAATGGGTACAGAAGCCATTTGAACTGTCATATTTATTGACCAATGAGAATTCTTAAAATAAGAAAGGTTTGCTAAAATTAAAGGATCAAACACAGATAATCGTCATATATTAAATATAAAATACTTAACAAAATGTATATTAACCAATGGTAACTTAGAAAAGTATTAGTTACTATTTATGGACTGTTTGTATCATCTTTTTTTTTCTAATTGGCAATAATTTATAATAGTTTTCCAGTCTTCACGAAAAACCACGCAACTTCACCGATTCAGCATTTAGAGATTCTTTATTTTCCCTTTTATTTTATCATAAGCATTATTTTAAGTAATTTAAAAACTTGGATTATCTTCAGCCAAATTGATGCGCGTCCTATGTAAGAAGTTAAACTACATCTGCGTCCTGGATAAGAAGTTAAACAGCATCCGCGTTTTGGGTAAGACGTTAAACTACGTTCAGCAGCAAGGCGTCTGATTAGGAGGCTTTGATGAGCGTGGAACCACCTCTTAATTGCTGGTGTTCCCAGGTCCACTCTCACCCGGGGTGATAGCAACTGTTAGGGTCCTAGCTATGGGCAAATTGTTAACTATTACCAGCAATACTTTTTTGAAAAAAATTATTAACAGCAATACACTTTTGAAGAAATTATATTATCAGAAAAAGATTTTTGACAAAACAAAATATTACCAGCAATAACCCATAGCGGTTGATATGCCGAAAAACATGTTAGACATTTTGACGGTCGTCTTCGAGTATAGAATCCAGAGGCTAGCAGTGAATATTTCGGAGACAGTAGGAAAGCGTAGTTCTGGTTAGCAGTGGATATCGCAGCAAAGTAGCAGAGCGTAGTACTTCCTTCTGTCATCTTCGCCGGACAAGTTGGCACTGGTCATTCGGGTAGGATAAACAAAATGGCCGCCTTTATACACGACGGATACAATGTTCTGCGGCTTCTGATTGGTTAACCTTCTATTGGTAGACTATAAAGGGAGGTAAGACATTTTGACTAACTCACTAGTTACGTATATATATACACAAAAAACTGAAACAAAACAAAATAAACCAAACCAATCTAAACCAAAGAATAGATATTCTATTCATACGAATCTATCCTAAAAAAATATTGTCGGCATTAAATAACCCATTAATGTTGATATGCCGTCAAACAAAATAAACTAAATCAAACCAAACCAAAACCAAACCAAAACCAAACCAAAACCAAACCAAAAGCAAGACAAAATTGATTCTTCCTCTTTTGCGATTGCTACGACTACACTTGTCATAAATATAGATGTTAAGTATATATGAAAATTTTCAACGTAAACATATTCTCGCATAGGAAAAATTTACATACACGAATAAGAACTTTCTCAACGCACTCATATATACAAATAATAAAGAAATTATTTAATGTTTTCATCGACAAAGGAGATTGTCTTATTTTGATGTAACTTTTGTAATTAATTTACTCTGATTATAAATATTTAAAAATATAAATTCATTTGTCAGATTTGGAGAGATGTTTCCTTTTACCACAAACTTATCCGTCCGCAAAAAGCCCGATCAGGCACCTGCTCATATAAAGAGAAACTGATACATATTACTTCATATATATTTGCACAGATACAGACAAAAAGACACAAAAAACATACATGCAAATATAGAAATTCACAAACACATACACATACACACTCATATATATCGGAGGATGAAAAATTCATTAATCACACACACAATCACACATATATATATATATATATATATATATGTATATATACATATATATACATATATATATATATATATATATATATATATATATATATATATATATATATATATATATATATATATATATATATATATTAATTAATACATTAATACAGGGGATGCTCCGAAATAGAAATGTACGTCACATTTTTATTTATTAAGCAATGGCGTAATACGGTCTAAATATTCAAATGAGTTGTCTATTTCATATACGGTGTAAAAAATAACATTTCAATATATATATATATATATATATATATATATAGATATATATATATATATATATATATATATATATATATATATATATATATATATATATATATATATATATATAGAATGTATATTTTGGCAACAATCTATCTTTCAGACATTTTTTTTGGTATATGATAGACAAGGAACATTTAATTAATTCTAATTTATATTTCTTAATATTCAAGTTTTTTTTCAGTTTGGTGGCTGTAAGGAACTGTATAGATTTATGTAGTGTCGATTGTCCGAAGCTCTTTCTATCCTTAACAATTCACAAGCGATTTTATGGTTCGATGTTTTAATTTCTTCTTATATTTCTCTTTAAGATTTAATTGTGTAATGCATATTTATGCTAATAGCATTTCTACCGAATCACGCAAAAAAGAAAGTGACTGTAAATTACATACAGTCACATGCACATACACACACGCACTCACCCACGCTCACACACACACACACACACACACATATATATATATATATATATATATATATATATATATATATATATGATTATTTCACCCCATGGAAGGTGATAATATTAGTAAGGCGCAAGTAGTTACTGTGACTGAATAATAATAAGGTGACTTTAGTTAGGAAAAAGAAAATAAATGTACAGGTTTAATGAAATCGGTCGATGTTGATTGGACTTTAATTTAAATTCTTGAAAAATTTAGGTGAAAGGAAATAAAGCTACCGGTATATAATTCCACAGAGAAGAAAGGAGACCAAAATATATATTAGAATATTGTTTACATTTATCACACACACACACACACTCACACACACACACATATATATATGTGTGTGTGTCTAAATATATAAAGAAAAAACCTTATTTTAAATCAATTAATTTATAATATTAATGCTCTGTAAATTTACATTGAGCACTATTTTGTAAAAATAAAAATATCTATAAGAACACCGGATTTTATATCTTACTGTTATTTCTTTTTTATTTATATACATATATATATATATATATATATATATATATATATATATATATATATATATATATATATATATTAGTATGAAAGTATACGTATATAAATGTATATATATATATATATATATATATATATATATATATATATATATATATATATATATTTATGTATATACATGTTTGTGTGTATGCATGTGTGTCTGTATATATATATATATATATAAATATATATATACATATATGCACACGCAAATGAGAGAAAGAACAGTAGCATTTACCCTTAAAAAACGCGTTCAATAAAAAATAGAGCAATGAATTATCATCATACTTTCATTATAAGAGATTATAAATGAGACATTTGGGAAATTGCTGCATAAAAGCTTTAATGTTTCAATATTATTCTTGTACTTCTTCTGGCGATGGCAAGTAACTGTTGATTAAATAATTTGCAAGGAAATATTAAAGCATATTACATGTTTTCGAAAGTTAAAGGAAGGGGAAAAGGGCGCACATTTTTTTAAATTTCCTTAAATATTATTTAATCACCGCCTGAAGACGTACAATATTATTATTGAAACATGAAAGACTTTTTGTAGCGATTTCAAAATGTTTTTATTTTCATCTCTTGTCATAAAATTTAATTATATATATATATATATATATATATATATATATATATATATATATATATATATATATATATATATATATATATTAATTCCATTTAGCATTTGCTTTTCTTAATTATTACCATCTTTTAACTGGAGAGAGGCCAGTATGCGTATCGAGCTCATGTCAGTAGAACCAAACTTCCCAGGCCATTGTAACGACTGGCAGGTGCTGCACAAACATCACAAAAAGAAGCTATTGGCTACTGAAAACCGACCTCTATACACAATCTGACACGAGGTAAATTCTTCCTAAAGATAAGAGAAGTAACAATTTTGCAGAGTTTGAAGCCATTCTTAATAAATTAGTCGCTTATCAGCTCTTCGTTTTCGACTCTTGTAATAAATATGTATTATTTCAGTACACTGTCGTGGACTGGTCGAAGCTGATAAAATCTATGCTATATAAACTTATTTTATATCATATTCACAAGCGCCACATGTTTTGTCTTAGTATTTACAATGATCATCTATCATTGTTTGGCTTTAAACAACTTTAGCTCGCATAAAAGGTAACAGAAGCCAGACAAAATCAAGTATTTATGCATTACTAAATACACATAGATCTTAAAACTAGTTAATGTTGATGGGGGAAATGCGTTTCAACCAACTAAATTTAAACATTCCAAGAACGTTATCAGAAACTGTTTATCATTTCTCAGTGCTAATAATACCATAAAAAACGCCTTGTATACTTTTCGTTATAGATGTGATTTTTTGAGGAGGTAATCTCGTAAAAGCACAATTATAAAGGACAGTAAATCTAAATGCCATCGAAGGCACAAGTTATCGGTGGACATATATATATATATATATATATATATATATATATATATATATATATATATATATATATATATTTAACCTTATTTTGTCGATAGCTTTTTACTATTTGTTGGTGTATGATAATGCGTGTGAATAGACTTCAAAATCATGTGCAATAAAATATTGATCGCGCACATGAGGGATGATCGTGATCACACCATACTACGGAAATCTCCAGAATACTCCAAGACATTTTTTGGGAACTTGTGCCCGAGTATAAAGGGAATAATCATACGTGGATAGCTCATGTTTTGTGGGTTACAAATGATATGGAATGGTTTCAAGCTGGAGTTCTCTGTCAATGAGAACTTAGGTGTACCAGCAAACTTACCCATGCCAAATAAGCATAACAAAAACCATTATGGAACGCCAACCAGTCTGCGCCGCTTTGATATAAGGTGTCATGATACCTGCGCCATATAACACCTACTGCGATCAACTGAAACTTTGATTCATCGGATGATGCTACACGTTGCAATTTGTTTCATTGAAGAATTAAGGTTGTCATAAATACAAGTGTGTCGCTTTGCCTTGCAATTTTTTAGGTATTCACCTCCCATATCCAAGCCAATATCACGGTGAAACTCTGATCCTCACAAGATCGCAAGTTCTGTGACTAGATGAGAGTGTGACTGGAAATGAAGTAAGCCTGAATGTGCGCGTGGTGCAGGCGATGATGGCTCGGAACTGTAAATCGCAGTGTTGAGTACCGATTCCATACGGGTTATTTGTATTTCCTTATACGCACATATCTTTTGGAAAGGAATGAATACACATCTTTCCACAAGCTTTACATTAATTATTAGGATATATCTGTACATAATTATTTCATCAAAAATAATTACAATCTATTTTCTGGTTTTAAATAGGCCTGCACAATATTGATAAGCCTTAAATAACAAATCAATGAAACATATATTCCATGGAAGTCTGGAAATGAACTAGCACGCCGAGCATTGAATGTGGTGCTTTGAGCTAATATCGCTTCTCTTACTGGAAACAAATTTTAGCTACGCTCTTCTGCGCATGTTGCCATTCCTTAAGGGGGCCATCATTTTTTTCAAATCCCATGAAATAGCGATACAGAATGGGAAACAAAGAACTGGACTAAATAGCAAAAACACACATTGTCTTTCAACAGCAGCAAAAAACAAAAAAAAAAACAAAAAATATAGCTCATGTAATGAAAATAATGAGTTAATGAAAATACTGACATTTCATAATACAACGACAAAAAATGATATGAATCGCCGCAATAAAAAAAGAAAAAGAAAAAAAAAGCGCTAGGAGTTAGTGGACTTCAGAAACCTATTTGTTTTACCATTAAACCAACAGAGAGTAATGACTTACAGCAGCATCTATTTACGGTATTATTATTATTATTATTATTATTATTATTATTGAAGGAAATGTGTATAAACAAAAATCAAAGGAAATAATAATAATAATAATATAATGAAAAAAATAACTAAATATTACGACGTCATACTGAAAAATTGTGTTAGTCCAAAATGCAGATTCTGTAATAAATATCCAGAAACAGTTGACCATCTTGTATCAGGTTTCACAGTGTTAGCACCAAATGAATATAAATCTCAGCATGAGAGAGAGGGCCAATATCTGCATTAGAAAATGCGCAATATTTACGCGAAGGCAACTACAAGTTTCTGGTATGAAAATCACCCAGACCCGGTTAAGAAGATAGGAACCGTAACAATATGGGACTTTACAATTGACACCGTAACCCGAATATCCCAAATATACTAACAGTTTTAAGAATGCTATATATAATCCATTGAGCACCGGCTACCAATGCTCTTTTGAAATCAGTTATTTTACGTCAGCTTACAATGAGCAGCTTAACCCGCATTAAAACTAACCAGATTTGAGAGTACTGTGTATTACCAAAACGGCAAAATACGGTGCTGCTACGAATCCTTACGTTTATATACTTTTGGCACTTCAGTGTACTAAGCTTAATATGGTGAACAAGATCAAGTTATATATTTCTTGCAAGTAACCCATTTTTATTCACGAATATTTTATTATTTTGCGACATTAGCTCACTCACTGAGAGATCTCCTTTGGCAACGCTTGCGAAACTATCAATTTCTAAATCTCATCCACATATATGTCGCTCAGCGGATTTCCATCTCGGTTCGTGGTAATTTTCCAAAATGTTCATCATATTCCACAAATCAAATCCCATTCTACTTGAAAAGGTTCTTCTGAAAATCTCCCGCCTGTCGAAATTAATAGCGCTTCATGAATGAGGCGTTCAAGCCACTTAAACTCCACTTGATTAAGCTAGTGAATCGACTTCGTCTTTATAAACAAAATTGTTTGTATTTTTTTTTTCTTCCCCGATGAAAAAGATACGCTTATATTCTTGAAGCGAATCTCAAGAAGCTGCATTTGTAGATTCTGGGCGGACATTTTGAAAAACAAACTGGTTTTCCCGCAACCTAGATTTAGGCGTCCAAATCAACCGGGCGTAAAAGTGACTTTCAAGTTTGTTCCTTTATATTTTATTAAATAGCGTTAAATCAATAACATACAGGGTGATTGAAAAGTGACTCCTTATTTTTTGTATGAGTGGCAAGCCAGGAGTCCTTAAGTAACACCCTGTGATAATTTTTGTTTGGTGTTGTTTAAAGGAAACATGTCTACTATATCACACCGAGACTTTAGAAGATCTTGAAAGGCGAATACAAGAATATGTCTCATACCACAAGAGTTCCTGGTGAAAACAGTTGACGCGATTCTTAGGCGGCTGGAGAAACTGGTAGCGATATATGGTGTCCATATCAAATGTTAAATAAAACCGCATACTAAAAGCTTTCCGCTTATATCCATTTCTTTGTACAATTTATAGATTATAAATAAACTGTAAGTATTTTAAAATGATCAGTTACTATTCAATCACACTTTATATCAGCACATTTTCCCGTATAGGTAACATAACTTACTATCAGAGTAAAAGGAAAAGAGAAACATTTTTTAATAATTTACTTTAGTCATTTTCATGCCTACGATATACAACAGTTTTCAATATGTATGTGAAATTTTAGATTGTATCATATATATATATATATATTAAAGATTCAAAACATAAATGGAACCTTCAAAAAACTTCAAAACAAATCGCAGGGGACATGCCTATTACTAGCATCATACGTCAGTAATAACAAAAATCAAAGAAATATTTCTTTTTAAACAATTTACATTATTCTGACTTTTTCCTCATCATTATTGTAATATTTACGACGTTACGGCCGTTGTACGCTCTAGCCTTCTTCAGGTGATATTCGTTGGAATTACGACCTTTATCGCTAGAATTATTTATTTCATATTTACGGTCGCAAATAATCCACATCTCCTTCGTTTTATTTGGGTAAGGAGTATGTTCCACTCGGACAGTTTCTTCCTCAGAACAGATTCCCGCGAGAATTTCTATCTTCACAATACAATATTACCCTCTTCACGTTTAAGGCCAATATTTATAAATCCTACATATTCACATAATATAGGTTTTCTGCTTCATCCCTCCCTGTCATTTAGAATAATTCTATTCAGTAACGCTTTCGCTAGAGTAACCTTTGGATGTTGCATTGTGGGAAAAAAATTAAAAGACCTATGGTATTTCAAAAAACGTGTTTATGTATTAAACTCCCAAGGTATGTAAATAAATTCCCATTAGATTTATAGTCCTTCTTTAACAATATTCATTTTGTTAGATGATATATCCAGTGAAGCAATAAAGTCAGTATACAGTTACTTACAATAACAAAGCAATTAATCAACTGTCCAGAAATTTATTATTAAATTGGTTGTGGTTAATTCTGATTAATAAAAATAAAATTCTATGGTAAACAATAGTAAATTGATTACCAATACAATTGGAACTGCATGACACCTGCGTCACTAATTGTTTTTTTTTTATTATATGTAACTGTATAGTGACTTTATTTTCACCCTGTACATAT
Organism: Acanthosepion pharaonis; assembly: GCA_903632075.3. Classification (NCBI taxonomy): domain Eukaryota; kingdom Metazoa; phylum Mollusca; class Cephalopoda; order Sepiida; family Sepiidae; genus Acanthosepion; species Acanthosepion pharaonis. The sequence goes on from CAHIKZ030001336.1 coordinate 561,482, forward strand.
TCTTTTGTATGTCAAGGCTTTTCATGGCTAACCATAACTGCTTGTATTTGCGGCTTCAATTCTTATTTTCATATCGGATTATCTTATAGCCTAGCCCGGGTGCCAATCATAATTCCAAAATTTCACTCTCCATGTTCCCTCGGCAAACATAGATTGGGTGCTGATAAAAACATTTCTCCAGGTGATAATAAATCTTGCCACATAACTACGAGATAAAATTATCTCCAAAAATGTGTATCAGCTCACTATCAAAAGCCCTGATATCAATCCCATTAAAAAAAATATTGTATGTTTTTTAATTCAATCTAAACTCACTATCCGGCGAAATTGGTCTGTTAGGCGTTATTCAATTTTGATTGTTAATGAAATCAATATCTCTAAATATACAATCTGTAGCCGCATCAAAGTAATAACTATTCTTTTAGTTTTCTTGATTTTTCCTATTTTCTCCACAAGTTTGTTAAAACAAAATTGTTTAAAATTATTTTATTTAAGGTGTTTTATATAATTTCACGTAATCAGAATGAACAAGCGTTAAACAATATTTTTCTGATGTCTAAAAATATAATGAATATCATTTAATCATTTCCATCGTCGTAAATACCAGATTTGATTTGTTAATATATTACATAGTTATTGATAAATTAATTTAATTTCAGGTTTGTGTCAGATCTAAGCTACCCTTACCTACTCATGGGGACTACGATGTGTTGTAATGGTTAGCAAACTTATTTCACTAGTTCAGTCACGACTGAATAATGAGTTTAATCCTTACTGGGTACCCGATACTTTCGGCCTTGTGTCGCATTTACTCTTAGAGAAACACCATAAACTACCTTCAGTTAGTTATTAACTTAAGTATTCTGAATCATGAAAATCGTTAAATACGAAAATATTTCTGTTTCTCTCATGTTAAATGTAATAAACTTATAATGGATCGACTAAGAGAAACATTGTGATTAATGTCAATATTGTTCTTTCCTTATAAAGTGACATTTGGAATTCATTGACCGCACAATTTGTTGAAATTTATGTAATCTTTCTCTTAAGAGAATTTGTCAGGAAATGTTATCACTCACTCTAGTAATTATGTGGGTTCCTTTCTCAAACTTTTAAGTAGTGTGGGATGCAAACATTTTGATTATGGCATTATTTTCTCCTCGTCTTACGTTGGCTATCCATTTTAGCTGTTGGTGCCGGTTAAAGTCCTCAAATGATCTGCTTTCTGTTATCAGGTACAGTTCTTTACGATTCTGTAGTGCCAGTTAAAAAGGTTTGAAGAAGTGTGGTATTCGCCAAGAACTATAGACTTCACTCACTAAAAGCCATTAATTATTGATCTGATAATGCCTTGATCTGAAGAAGTTATTGATGAACATGACATGTGACTCCAGGTTGATGTTTTGGTTTTGTAGCAATAGTGTTAGGCGAAATTGCTTCTAACTATTTTATGTTTATTTTCCTTACCTCCTATTTATAAATCTGTTATATCTTGTCCATATATCGAGATATTTGAAATGTTTAGTATTTGCTAATTTCACATCCTAAAGTTTTATGACAAATATAGGGTATGTGTGATCACTGCTCTCACACTAATTCCAAATCATAGAGGATGTTGATTTTCGGTTCAATATTATTCTCATCCCAATTAGGAATAAGCGAATACAAGTGTGGAAACGAACAAGAATTTTGCATAATAACAATTATATAAGCAAAATAAAGGAATACTTATTTGAAATATTTCATTTGACGAGATGCCATTATTTTTTAGTTATTATATGAAAACAAACTTTAATATCTGTAAATAGAAAAAAACAATGTATTTTAGGTGCGTATGTTATTTATAAATCTCAACAAGATATTTTTGACATACACTAACGAAACTGGAAATTCTTTACCCCGCATTAGCAAAACACCGATAAAAATACATTTCTAAACATTGACTAACGCGAATACTATTTATATGATTAAGAAACGCCATTGCAGAATGAAAGGATGTCAGAAGGAATTATGGATGCTGACTCTCTTTACAAATGACTACCACATTACACCCACAAAGAGACTTTCTGTTTATGATGCTTTTTTACTTATTTATGATCTAGTTAATACTTTTAAAATGACACATGACCTCAGGACGCACACTATAAATTGCAAGGATTTTATTGGGAAAGATGGAGGAGTAGTTTTCCTTTGCCTTATACAAGACTGGATGCTACGGATGGACAATTTAGAATTATACTTAATCTAGTGTGTTAAAAAGAAACATATAAATTTATCTATTTTGCTAGGATATTGATCTCTATCTGCCACGAATAGGCAGGAAGATTCTATTGGCCAGAGTGAGAGCCAACAGCTGACTGACACGAATGTTAACTAGCATAGCATGCAAAAAAAAATCGATAGCTACATTCGTCACAACTAAGAAAAATTTAAATCTGCATAGCACTTTCCTCCAATTGGCACATTCGCTTGCTTAAACTCAACGTAGATTCTGATTCCGCAGAACTGGGTCGGGTGTGAAAAAGTATTTGTTGTTAACATTCTTTTTTCATTCGGTTTTTCCAGTTACGAGTCCTTTTTTTTAAAGCGGATCGTTTTGTGTTCATTTTGTTTAGTTCTTTTTTCGTAACAGATTTAATGTTTAGTATAGATCTTAGAAAAAATTCGCAGTGTGAAATAGGCAAGAAGTAAGGCATGTAGCAACATCAGCACGGCAAAGGGCACTCCTTTAAAGGCAAGGAAGGGCAAAAGAGTTTTTAAGTCAAGTGATAGCGATTGCTGTATGAGTCGTACGATTTTTGAATCAAGCACGGGCAACGCCGGGCCTTGCTACTAGTATGAAAATACAAAGAAAATATTACTGAAATGTTATGCAATAACAGTCCTTCTATACGGCAGCAAATGCTGAACCATCTCCTCTCACATGCAGAAGAGACTTGAAGCAACAGAAATTTTATTCTACATAAAGATGCTGAGAATACCATGGATTGAACATATGAGCAAAGATGAAGTTTTAGATTAAATAGAAACTAAAATGATACTTATACTTAACATCAGGAAGAGACAGTTGGAATTTCTTGAGAAAAATGTGTTCGAAAATTTGACACTCAGAAGACAGATTCAACGCAAGAAGGATACAGGAAAACATGTCCTATGTAGCGAGATTGAAGAAATGAATGTCGGAACAAGTTTTAGAAAAGATAAGAAAAATATAAAATTTCTTAACAGCTACAAATGATAGGAAATTATGGAGAGCCATGATCGCCAATGTCCTGAAGTAACACGGCACAGAAAAGAAGAAGTCAACTGACTAGGCCAGAATTTAATATTAGTTCGACATTTTATTCCTCGCTCTCGCTGCATTAATTCCCTTAGCTGCAGTATTTTCTAACATTTAAAACATTTGTTGCAATTCTATGGGTGGGAATCAGTTTAAAGAAATATCAGTATTAACTAGGTTCATATGTTGAAACGCCATATATGCAGCCTTGTCAGTACTTTTTTTCTTCTTTATGTGCCGTGTCACTTCAGGACGTAGGAGATCATGGCTCTCCCTATCACTTGCAGCTCTCAATAAAATTCATCTCTCTGACCACGTTCTGTTATGCACTTGCTTAAGTCCGCCAGGTATATCATACGTTGCTTTCCCTTGTCGCTATTTCCCTCTATTCGACTTGATACTCAAGGCCCTCTTTTCTCGTCACGTGTCCCAGAAATGTTACCTGCCATTTCCTGACTTTAAGGACAAGCTTCCTCCTATCCAAAACTTCATCGTTGCTCACACGCTCGGTCCATTATATCCTCAGTATCCTTCTGTAGAACCATATCTCCGTTGCTTCGAGTCTCTTCTTCATCTTTGAGGAGACCGTCCAACATTAGCTGCCGTAAAGCAGGACAGATTTCACGTAACAGCTCAGCTGTCTTTTCTTTGTTACAAAAGAAATTCTCTTGTCTCGCAATACACTGTCAATCTTTTGGAATGCATCCTTGACCATCCCAATACGACTTCGAATCTCAGCGTCGCACTTACCCTCTTCCTTCCCAAATATTTAAACTTCCGCACCTGCTTGATTTTAGTATCCCCGACCTGTAAAACGCATTTCGGGTTCATCCTTTTACTGGCGGCGATGTATTCTCTCTTGTAGCTTATACTTAGTCGCCATCTTGCTCTCCTTCGCTACCTTCTGTAGAAAGTTTTGTAATTTCTTTTCCGTTACTGCTATCAGTACTAATATTCACCATCGATGGAAAGTGATACAAAACTTTTGTTGATACAACCAACATCTTACAGTGTTGTATTGATTATTTTCATCAATTCATGGTGATAATGCCACTAAGACGCAAAGAACTACGGGGAATGATATAAAATGAAAAGATATAACCGAAACCCAATTCTCGACAGAAAAAATAAAAGTTATAAACCTCTACTCATTTCAAAAGATCTGGGAGGACATCAGCCGAACAATAGTTCGATACTATCTAGTCCTTTTGAGAGAAAGAATAAATAGAAAAGGTTTAAGAGTTTAGGCGGAGACGTTATACACAGTGTTGAAGTAAAATTTGGAAGGAACCTGGAAAAATAAAACTAAACTGGAAACAAGAAATAAACCTCTTATCCAGTCCAGAAGACCGAACCTATCTTTCTTCCTAAGAATAAATGCAGAAAACGCAATTCTGACAAATGCCTTTAAAGTGAACGATGTTTAAAAAATACGGATTAAAAGACATTAAAAATAATGATGCTAGCAAAACGATGTCCACGATTATAATATTTAATTTACCAAATTCTCTAGCGTCTATTGCAATAAAATAAAAGAGCATAATGTTTCTTGGGGAAGATGTTTACTGTCATACTGCAACATCTGTCTAAGAATAATAAAACTCCAAACCCAACATCTGGCAAGAGGAGACAGTATTAATTAATACATAGTAGTTCTGTGACTGATTAAATGAAATCCATAAAAAAGTCGAAATATATTTATTCATATGAAAAAATAATATGAGACAGCTTGGACTGTATATACATGAATATGATATTTAACGAGAAAAAAAATAAATATATATATATATATATATATATATCCTTCTAGACTCGACGAATTAGTTAATTTCAGTTCCCTCTAATATGATTTCTATCACTTGTATATCATTGCTTGAACCGGCATCTAATGTTCTGGATGGAGCAGCTTGAGGATACAAGACGTACACTTGGAGGCATAATCCTTTGGACTAAGTAAACTTAGATGAGTTACACGGCGGAATTTGTCAAGAGCTGCGCTATACTGAATGAAGTTAGTTACCTCTGAGACCCGTTGGTCGAGTGAATATGGCGCTTGCGTCGTTTCGTAACGATACACGTTCGATTCTCAGTAGTTGATGCGCACTGTTGATGAGTTCTAAAATAGGACAAAACAGCCGTCCACTGTTGAGAATTCTTCTAGAATCGATGAATTACTTAATTAAGATTATTCAAATCCCCCAATATAATTTATTCCACTTATATATATATATATGTGTGTGTGTGTTATTTCGTTATTTCTCATGTTGATATATATATATATATATATATATATATATATATATATATATATATATATATATATATATATATATATATATATATCACCTTACTGCTGAAAGTATTCGTGATTACAAAAACTTATCACCGATTAGTCGAGAGTGAAGGATAATTATCAGGAAAGCAATAATACCACCCAAACGTGTAAAATATTCTCTAAATTTCGTTAGAAAATCCGGTAGCAGGGGACAGGTTCGCTTATTGTCTGGTTCTCACTCATCCATAGTTTTTTGAATAGGTGTAGTGCTTTAACGCTTATTTCCTGTTTAGTGTTATGCATGCAGTTCCCTCAAAGCCTAGTTCATGTCTACATATCTAGCGTATCCTTCTAAAACTCTGAAATTTTATTTATTATTTATTCATTTATTTTTCTGCAATAGAAATAAATTGGTTCGCCTATTGTCCGGTTCACACTCTTCCCGTGCCTTTTGATCAATAGTAAAATTTTATCTCTTCATTTCTCTTTTAGGATATGGTTCCCAGTTTCTTCTAGAGGATTTTTCATTCTCTCTCATTGCCAGAATCAGTTGCATTAGTGGCATTATCACTTTGCTTGGAGTGAATTTACAAGTAAATCTGATGTTACTTCATCCAGAAATATTTTAAATTGTTGGCTCCTTGTTGATCTTTTCTTAGTCATTTATATCGCCGATGAGAAGACAAAAAAGCCTTTGACGTCCCAATTCCGCAGGTACAAATATATTTAATAAGTCTCATGTTTTATTCGACCAGCTTATTGCCATATATTTCAACATATCCTCATTTTTTTTCCCTAAAATATCTATTAACGTTATGTAAATTCATCAATGTTTCATATTAATCGACAAGTTTTCCATGTACTTAGTCTGCGATTTCTTTTTTGGGTGGGAGTTTAATTAAAAATCTATTTTTATAACAAATCTCTCCCTATATAAAACTTGACAATCATTCAAGCTAAAGTGATACGTTCAAAGATTAATACTGAATGCGGTACATGATATCAAGTTTCAGCTGTAAATGGAAGTTATAAGGATAAAATAGAGACATGGCATTTGAACTAACCTTAAGCTATCAATACTGAAGTGTTCATGGAAGCACTCATGAGGGAGTCTGTTTCACAAAAGGACATTTCTGCCTGAGTGGATCCACACCATTGCAAGCTTCATTACCTTCAATATTTTATAGTGATTTTCCAAGCGCAACATACATGTGCCATAAGGCTGAAACTTGGTGCACCTAGTGAGGATCGAACTCACTACTCACTCGTAATTGTTCTAGCAAGACAAGCTTGCTAACCATTACACCACATCGATGTGTCTCCGTCAACGTTTTATATATTTACTTGTGTGTGTTTTTATATATATATATATATATATATATATATATATATATATATATATATATATATATATATATATATATATATATATATATATATATATATATATATATATATATTTCCTTTGTAAAGGAAATGAAATACATTGATGGTTGTTTCTGTAATTTTAGTGAAATGTTCATTATGTACATTGTTGTGGAGTAACTGAACACTCCCCACCAGATGGGATGGTATAAGTCTATTAAAAAAGCAATTTCTCTTACTGAGAGGGGGAGTTAACGATTAAGGTTCGTTAAAGCTCTGCTAAACAACCCTCTGACTACGGGTAAAAAGGTCTATGTCTACGGGCAGAGTCTCAGCTGGGGAGGTAGATACATGCGCGAACTGGTGTATGCGCGGTCTATGGAGAATTTTAGCCCGAGTGTACGCGCTCGGAAAGCCCCACGTTAAAAACCTGCCTTATGGCCCATTATACCTTTTTGGAATATCTCGGGTAAATATCGAGCAATTAACGATTAACTATTTATTAAATTAGTCTGTTTTCTCAACCGTGTACCATTTGTTCTCCGGAATGAACTACTTATTTTCTATATGTGTGTAAACTGTTCCTGTTTACGACACAATAAGTTTAATGCAGTGTTCCTACAATGAAGTCTGTCTGCTTGAATCGTTTTTGTTTTTTTTTCGAAAGAGGAAACACACACAGGATTGTGTTTTATATGCATTTAATAAAACAATAGAGGAAAATTAACAGAATTTTGTAAATTTAATATTCTGATTATAAAAGATTTTAATGATCTGGCTGTGTAATTTTGAGTTTGGCAGCGTCTTGTTGTAGCATATTTTATGGATTTCGCCTAGTTTTCTGCCCATGCCTATGTAGGTGGTAAACAAAAACACCGTTCATTCGTTGTTCGAATCTTATACAGGCCAGCATCACATCAGTATTAAGAGCTTAATTTTGGCCAGTGGGCAAGTTTCGTATATTTGCTGCGTAATTCACTTCAATCTAATTAACGCCTCCAAAACGAAACTGCGCACAAGAGCGAACCCTCCCTGTCCTCCGATCAACATTGCTGATGTTCAACTCATACGAGAGTGTCTCTCCGGGCCTTCTTAGTCTCAAGTTTTCCACCTGCCTGGAGTGGAACAACTATATTGAATTAATAGCTTCATCTATCGCAAAGAAAGTTGGTTCGCTGTGTCGAGCCAGAAGGTTTTTCTCGCCTGAGTCCATCCTTCAAATCTAAAAATCAGCCATTCTTCCTTGCATTGAATACTGTTGCCATATATGGTTTGGTACCCCTGCTGTTCATCTCGAAATCCTAGACAAAATTCAGAGACGGATATGCAATGTGTTAGGTCCTGACCTAGCATCTCGACAATAGTCACTTTCTCACAGATGTGATGTGGCTTCCCTCTGTCTTTTCTATAAATATTTTCATGGTAACTGCTCTGAGACGCTACTTTCCCTGGTACCCTGGCTGCATGATTTTAAGCGTGCTACTAAGATGGCATCTCCGTCCCACCCTTTTACCCGTTGAAATAGTTAAATGTAACCGATTTTTTTTACTCCAACAGTTCTCCTCTCACACTTTCTCTTACTTGACTCCTTGAAAGCTATAATCTTCAAATATTCAAATGTAATGTTAATCAACATCTTCTGATGCCTTGATCATGCTCCCCCTCCTTCTCTATATCCTTTCCTCCAACACCCTTCTTTACTCTTGTTCACACTCTCTGTAACCCCTTACGTGCTATTGGAACTCATGCCTTGATTGGGGTGAAATGCTTATATAAATAATATCAATTTTATGTCATTTATCTATAATAAAGTAGATTCAATGTTTGTTCTACATTATATTTTGCAACGATAATGAAGTCATTTTATAATAGCAAACATTCTGGTTTCTTGTACTACAGTGGATATTCTTGATCTGGGTTGCAGGGAACACTGAACATCTTGTGGGATTTCATTCCATATGCTATGGCGTGAGATCTGTCTGCATAAAATTATAAGAAATACATTCTCTATCATAAAACAGAGATCCGCCTCGGCTTCTCTATTTGCTAATAATAATTTGGTATAAAATCAACCATAAGAATGCAGAAGGTAAATGTTGATTAAAAAGAAAAGAATAACTCAGCATAAATTTCTGAAATTATTTTCTTTTTGTTTAAGTCAGTATTCAAAATCCTATTTTTGGCATAGTTAAACAAGGATTACTACTAACATTTAAATATATTCATGTACCTCAGGCACCCGTTAGTCCTGATATAAATATATCGAAATAAACTACCTTTAGGTTTGTGTGGCAAAAGAACGACTGAAGGTTGGTGGAAAGAGAGACGAGGTTTTATTACGACACTGCCTAAATAATTCCTTAGTTTAGAAAATTCGCATTCAATTTTGAACACCGATCAATTAGATAAATGCAAAATTTCTCAAGAATAAGACAGGTTTTAATGACTGACCGATATCTGACCTTCGTTAATAAAAAAAAATACCTAGTATGCATTTATACTTTTTTTTAATTCTGTTCGATATTTGCATTTACTAAATGAGATTATCGAAGCAAAAATATACGCTTTTCCGATGGAAACTGGAAATGAGTTAAACTTAGTATAGTTTTACAGTCTGCATGTAAACAAATATAAATTCGTTGTGGCTGTCATAAAATATTTTCTACTTTTTTTAAAACGAGACTCGAGCGGCCAACATGATTACAGCGATATCAACTTCGTTATGTCTACAAATCTTTAAAAATAATCTACAAGAAACAATACCCGCGAGGATTTATGCATAGATTTTAGAGTCTAGTATATAATTCGTTTAGACATTACGTGTGAAGTTACAACTTCTGGCTGAGACATCTTTTAAATTCACTAAGGAATTCATAGAAAAAAAAAAAACTCGTAAGGCAACGCTTCAGTTTCAACATTTTCTTTTTTAAACAATCGATATTTTATAGCTAAATATTTTTTTTCTTTTCATGTCTGATATACAAAGATGTCTGCTCAGCATTTAAGTTTACCAAATATTATGCAGTTATTTATTGTATACATGTTTTAGGATGAACTCGAAAAATATATTTATTCATCCTTTGCGGCAATTCCAACCGTTACGATAATAGAATCGAATTTGATTTGTATGTTTATATGTTGATAATTTCTTAGATTTTCTTATCATGGTTCAACGTCAATGGAGGAAAATGAACTTGGTAGGTCGTACGATGAAACGTCTTTAAGTTTAAATAAAATACTATATATATAAAAGAAAATATGAAGAAATATTTTAAAACAATGCACTCAATGAATCTTAATAAGTGTGAAAATAATACTGATATAAAGAATACTGATTTGATGAAATATTAAATTAATTTATTAAATTGAATATACAGTGTGTCCCAAAAGAATGCCATAATTTAAGATGTGAATATCTGAGTAACTACATATCTCAGGCAAACGAAATTAAAGAGACTTCATTATGAAATATAAAATATTTGTTTAAAAAAAAATCCGAAGAAGATATTCAAAGGGATGTAGATTTTATAACCGATTTTACAGAACTTCACAAATGTTCAATATGCGCGCCAACTGTGACCCGATACATATCAAGTCGGTAGTCCAGTTCCTGCCAAACAGGCTGTAGCATGTCTTGGGTAACATTCTCCATCGACTCAGTGGTTGTCTGCTAGAGTTCATCTAGGTTTGTAGGTAGAGGGGGTATACAGTTCCCCCCCTCCAAAAAAAAAATCACAAGTTATCATGTCAAGAACGTGGTGGACATTTAAATAGCACATTGTCTTTCTCAAAGGCAGGCCCAATACTTTTATTGAATATTCTTATTAAGATAAGTAATCATGTTACAGTTAGTTTTCACGCATTTTCTTAAAATTTTAAAATATATGAACGAGAATTTTCTATGTTATTAGATAGCAAAATGATTTAAATTCTTACTGGACATACTGTATAATGAAAATGCATTAATCTTAAAATCTTCAAAGTTAAATTTACATCCATTTTCATTAAACATATATCCTTTACTCTAAAATGTAACACTGATTGTATGTGGGCTATTTAAAAAAGAACAGAGATAAAAATCAGCAGAATACAACATCTATAAAAAGCTGAATTATATTAAACTAGGTAAAACGAATGACAAAAGTGGAAATAAAACAAAATCTATTGCTAAGCATCTCTAGAAATATTTTAATGCAACGTTTGTGTAATTCACACCACCTTGTATAAAGAGCTGTTTGACACCATCAATAAAACAATTCTTGGCACGATCTTTAGGCTCTCCACAACTTCCTGCTATTTGTAGCTCTTAAGAGCTGCAAATGAGAGGATCACGTGACCACAAACGTACCAACTATAAGTACGCATGAGCAGAAGGCAGTCTAAAAACCGAAATGTATGTTATGGCGATCATTTTAATTACCCACGAAGATGCATAAATTCCTCGAACACATTCAGTTATCTGTTACTATCATACATTTAGAAAATAATTTACGCTATATATGAACTATTTCCCACGTCACTGTTGTCGTTATCACAAAATTGTGTCTGTTCTGATATCCGACATTAAACAGGTGTATATCGGTCTGGGTATCATACAGGGTATTCTGAAAATAACTCTTTATATAATCTACCTGGGTAGACAGTTCTCATTTCACTGCTCATGTATAGGGGTATCGTCTAGTTTTTATTTTATTTGGAACAGTTCACTGAGTGCAAGAACACACTGCGCGTCGTGATGGAAATACACCTGAGGAAGGCTAGAGTGTACATAGGAAGATACGTTGTGATAACAATAAAAATGATGAGAATAGTAGTCTGAATATAAATAATGTAAATAAAGATAACTCCTAATCTTTTATATATATATATATATATATATATATATATATATATTATAGCAAATCCATAAGTGGGGGGGGCTTATACTTAACATCAAGAAGAGGCAGGAAGAAGCAGCAGAAATTTCTGGGACACATAATGATAAAGCATGACCTGGAGAATCTGAAACTCACGGGTCGAATAGACGGAAAGAGAGACAAGGGATAACAATGCATGAAATATACACCGGCTTTATGCAAGTGAATGACAGAATTTGTTCTGAGGGAGGTGTCAGTTGGAAGAAACTTGTTGAGAGCTGCTAGGGATAGAGGGAGGTGGAGAGCCATGATCGCCTAGGCCCTGAAACTATAAGGCACATAGAAAGATAAGAAGTGGTATGGATAATCCCTGCACAAATAACATGTATACTATTATTAATTCATGTAATAATAAAATAGTAAACAAATTTTATAACAATAACCAACCAGATAGCAAACCTTCTTGTAAATATAAATCCAAAAACAATTGTCCACTTAGGGGTGGAATCAAACTCGAAACATCATATACCAAATAACAATTTTCCCTTAATAAAATGTAAACAATAAAAAGTGTATATTGGAATTTCCGCAAGGATCTGGAAGCAGAGGTTCTACAATGAAAAGCATTCTTTCTCTGACCCTTATCTAAAAGAGCAAACGGATATTTCTAAAGATTACTGTGAATTAAAGGTTAGAAACTTCACCCCAGAGATAGAATAGAAGAATGTAAGTAAATCCCTAACAGCTTCAGAAATAGATGTAATTTGTGCATGGAAGAAAATTCAAAACAAATATAAAAATACCAGCCAGTATTTGAACGAGAAAAAAAAAGAAATCATATTTAAATGTCGCAATAAAATACATTTTTGAGTTATTTGTATGTTTTTGTATATATATATATATATATGTATATATGCATATATGTGCATGTGTACATGTTTTTTTTTTAATGGATATATTTAAGTTTTTTTGAGGCAGATTATATTTGTGGTGGTAGGGGAAATTTTCTTCAGCGTTTGTTTGGGATGGCACTCTCACACACTTAGACACACATATATACAAGTTTACTCATTTTAGTTCAAACTAACACACCCAACTAATCCGAGGTTAGGCGAAGATACACATCTATGCTATCGGGCACACATTTATACGCAACTGTAATTATATTTCGATGTTCAGACTGTAGCGGTTATATATGTAGCAATGTTCTCTCAACAAAGAACAGGTGGGGAGAGCCCTTGTTGCTTTTCAGGTCGGCCTCCTGCGCCGTCAGACAAACTTACTCTTTTCTCACAAACACATACACACATGTAGATGTGCACATTGGTATGGGATTTCCGACACTGGTTAAGTTGGGTTATGTTGGAAGACATGGTGGGAAATATATAGGTTTTAGCATTAAATAACAAATAAAGGTTGATTTGCTGCTAAAAATAGAGGGAAAACTGTTTACATGATCGTACACGTCATGATTTAATGAATTTAATTTTACTGAGGAACAAGCAAATTCGTTCGAAACTGAAACAATGGTAATTTATCTGTTGATAAATATTAAAAGAAATTGCTTGGTTTGTTAATAAATAGTTTTCTTTTGAAATGTCATTTTCTTCTTCCTTGCATACGTTTTTAAATGAACAAGTTACTGGATATAGGAATTATTGGTGGTTGAAACACATAATACACAAAGTTAACAATGTTGGTGTCTAAATCTATATAGCATTTACAAATGATGATTTTTGGCGAGCATATCTTCGCCATTTGCAAGGCTGACTTAATGCAATCTTCATACGCCCATTTAATTCAGTCCTAAGTAGGACCACAAGAATCAGCATAGTTAACACTTGTATCTTCATAGTCTTTAATTCTTACTTCTCAAAAACAACTCCATTCACTTACAGTCTACCATGAGTGGCTCATGAGCCTCATATTGGGTAAAGAATTTACATGTTTCTGGTATAAAATTGATTTTGTTCTCCTAAAACATAATAATGTAATTCTTTCTGTGTAAGACTTCGTTAAAATAGCTTTATATCAGTCTGCATATAAATCCATATAAATACACATATTAGTTTATCTAAATGGCAATAGATGGATAAATGTCCATGTCTTTAGACATCTAAAGAATATACAGGTAAAATAAATAACTAGCTTTTCTGAGGTTGGATATATATATATTCAAATATACCTACCTACACATATATATATATATATATATATATATATATATATATATATATTCATGTAATACATAAAAGGTAATTAGTTCAGTGTTGAATTACAAGAGAAAAGAGTGTTATAAAAGTGTTATATACGCGTGTTGAAAAAAATAAAATGAATGTAAGCTAAATGTAGAGCTTTTAATATAAAGATCAGTAGATGAGTTGAATGCGCTAGATTGGTTTTAATCTTAAGGTATCTTTAGGTGATTTTTACCAAATGACCTCTTAACGCTTTATTAAAACAAAAGCCCCCCCCCCAAAAAAAAAACAGACTAATGAACGCTACATTATTTTAAAGAGAAAAATAAATACACAAACGCACGACGTTCGATGTAATAGAAAGGGAGGAGGAGGAGGATGTGGTGAAGAAGAAGAAGAAGAAGAAGAAGAAGAAGAAGAAGAAGAAGAAGAAGAAGGGTATTATTAAAGTATTGGTGGGGGTTATTTGAAAGGAACATTTTTTTTATCCAATGTCATGTGTGCTTAAGAGGAATTTCTTAATATGTACGCTAGGACTCAAGACTTCCTATTTCTGGTTTTCCGGATACAAAGAACATTTTGAACTAGTGAACATATATATTTAAAAAAAAAAAAGTAAATAAAGTGAAAAGAGGTCATTGGGAAAAATCGTAAGGTCGAAACCAAGGTAGCGGATGGAAGTGATCGCCTAATATTCAAAGTTATATATATATATATATATATATGTGTGTGTGTGTGCGTGTGTGTGTGTGTGTGTGTGTGTGTGTGTGTGCGCGTTTGCGTGCGTGTGTATATATAAACTGAAAGAATATATTTGCTGCCTAACAAGATTAATTTTCATGCGCGGAAGTGGATGTTTAGATATAAAATAGGCCAGCCATAAACGGAATTTACTCTCTTAGCACTGCTGCTTTAGGCGTCATATGTAAGAACAGAATAGACTTTTTTTCAAACAATTTATGTTTTAGTTTCATTATACAGTGAACGTTAAGTGTACTCTTTTGTGTTAGGATGAAGCCAGAGTCAATATCTACTTTCAATGCGCAGAAAACGAAATATATAATATAATAGCGTAATAAAGGCAAATTTGGCTTTTATGTGAACTTGTGCAAAAAAGAAATACACGTTCGATTTTTTTCCTACGCCCACAAATGCTTTGTTATTCAATTTTGATTTACATAACTATTCATGTTACGCTTATTGAAAATGTAAATATTTTACGTTTGAAAAATGTAAATTTTTTTGGTGTAAAGTTCGCTTCATTTGAAGTCCGAGCAATTTTATTTTTCTGGCATTGTAGGTTACATTTCTGCGGTAACAACATAGTAGGATATACAGTCAGGTTTACTGTTTTAAGATGAATTATAAGTAGCGATTTACTGAGTCAGGTTGTGACAAAATGTCAGTTTTTAAAGTGGGGAGCTGAGTGTTTTCACTCGGGCCGCTGGTCTTAGTTAGTCATAGCTTGTCCAAGCTGGGCAGAGCTGGTCTAAGATAGTCGTAGCCGTGATACCACCACCACAGGGACGGAGCCCTGTGCCAGGTTAGAATCAAGATGAAATATAAGTAATTAACTTTTTCGTTTGATGGTGTGACACCTGTTTTATTTCACCTGGATATTGATTAAAATAAACTATTTAGCTTTATCACTCATTGCAAAATCTAGTCGGCCCAGAAGGCTTATTTTCTAACAAAACAGTTTTTATCTATTTTACTTTACTTTTGTTTTTATTTGTTTTCATTATCGGTTATGAATATTTAATTTATAAACTTTTTCAGGCACACACATTTATCTGGCTATAAACCTTCTGTAGTAGTGAGCTGTAGTGTGAAATTTAATTCCATTTCCTCCCAGGGAAATATCTAAACAGTAAAAGTGTAATTTATTTTTTTGATAACTTCGACTCAAACAAGGCATTAAAGCTACTAAGACGCAAGTTGTCTACTGAGTGTTACATAATATGAAAAAAATATATAATTAAGAAGTTAAAACAACGAAAAAACAAGAATTAAGAAGATAGAAGATAACGACAGGCATTGCATTTACATTTTTTAAGATCAAATTTGACAGGGAATCTAAAAGCTGGATGAGAGATACACACGTGCGATAAAAGAAAAAAATTAGCTTAGAACATACGGATACATGAAACCATTTCAGCTGTAAAATGATGAGACCTTACCGCTAATCTAGTATTGATCTTTTCATAAAGTCTAGGTAAAATAGAGCGTAGTTCATCATACATATTGCCATGAAAATATTGGAAAGGTGACTGAAGCCGAGATGACAGGTCAGGACCAATAACATTGCATATTCTTCTGTGTATTTTATCAAGAATGGGCGTATGGACAAGTGTTTAGAAGGTTTGCTTGTTGACCATGCGATGCGGGTTCGAATGTCACGATTTGTCAAGAAGGAAACATCCGGATTTCATCGGACTGGATCGATCCCAGCGGTCAGCACCTCTGAAAAGTGTCTGCAAACTATACCACAGGCTGACCCAAGCGTTTTGAGTGAAAAAAATTCCAACCCTTGTAACAAGAAATAAAAGAAAAGTTAATCGGATCAATTACCATGAATGTATTTCTAGAAAAAGCATAGAGAGACGCTATGTTAAGGCGGTAGGAAGGCGAGATGCCAGATCAGGACAAATAACGTTGCATGTGCTTCTCTCGGTTTTATCAAGAATCTCTAAATATATAAGTGTGGCACCAGACCACACGTGGCAAAAATATTCAAAGTAAGCATGAGTAGTAGACTTATAAATATATAAGTTAGATTCTGGCAATAAAAATTACCTAGCACGACGCAGTGAACCAACTCTCCAAGCATCATACTTAGAAAATAATTCAAAATAACCATATATGTCAGCGGTAATTGTGAATCCATGAAGAAACAAAGCATCAATTTCCTGGTGGTTAGCATTAATCATGCAGATGGAAATCAAAAATGGTTTTCTCAGTTATCCCAATAATATAAGCAAATGAAGAAAGATAGAAATTAATAGGGAAATCACTTATTGATCGAGTTGTAAAATTTTAAATAAGGTCTTCTTATTATCATCTTTCTCATAAGATTGTCTCTTTTTTCTATTTCGTTCAATTTTATTCTATGCCTCTCTCTTTTCTGTTCATATCTTTCTCTACAGGCTAATATCAGTTTATGCCTGCTCATATGAAGCAATGATTGGTAACTACCCCAAAGCGAAATTGCTACGTTATATTCTCTATAGAAAACATTTTGGCTTTCTATAATCTTGCTTAATGCTAAACTCAAGGAGGCCATTTTGGTCTCACGTTGTCAAATGACATGAAATGTAAGCATTATATTGGATCATTTGCTAGGACTCCTGCTAAGAAGGATGGCTCAGTCTGTCGTGTTAGACAAACTTTCTAATCACAATCCTGCACATTTGCAAATCTACCATTCGTCACAATATTGAATATTACTAATATATCAAGTCTACTAATCCTACTGTATATGTCGCAATACTCGACAAAATGCAATGAAGTTATTGAAATTTTATTAGTTCAGATATGGAGTATATATATATATATATATATGTGTGTGTGTGTGTGTGTGTGTGTGTGCGTGTGTGTGCGTATGTGTGTGTAAAAGTTAAGATGTCGAGCCGAAGAAGAAGGCCTTATCACTCGTTTCAGTTGTTAGGTCATAATTTTGAAAAGGGGTCAAACCGAATATATTTCAGATACATATCATCTATCATGGGGTGAAATAATTAAAACATACATAAACACATACATACATGTATATGTATACATATATATATATATATATATATATATATATATATATATATATATATAGATAGATAGATGAGATAGATAGATCGTGTTTAAATATTAAAGTGAATATCCATGCCAACACTTAGAGGCGACAGGCAGTTTCATGCTAGACGCAATCGTCAGACGATTGCGTGGAGCATGAAAACTGTCCTGTCGCGTCTAATGTTGACAATATATATATATATATATATATATATATATATATATATATATATATATATATATATATATATATATATATATATATACGGGCTAAGTTATCGAACCGAAGAAGAAACTCTTAAACACCATATCAGATGTTTGGTCATAGATTTGGAGATGGGTCAAACCTAATATTTTTCACGTACCTACCTACCTACCAAGGAGGTACGGTGTAGTAATGGATAGCGGCTTGGATTGAGGAATCGGAGAGCCGAGTTCGAATTCAAGTCGAATATGAATCCTCTTATTCTCCCTCCCCCAGTTATGACTATATAGCAGGACAGACCGGGTTCTATAGCCTTGGATGACAATTGTTCTACTACAGAAAGAAATGCCAACCTACAGCGGGGGAAAAATGTTCTGCCTCGTCAATAATATATCGAAAGATATATGATCAACGAAGCGTATATCACCCATGGCACTTACCTGACCTACCAATCTATCTATCCATGTAGATACCGGTGAGAATGTAGATAACTGAGTCACTGAGTGTAAACATGTAGATAAAGTCACCGAAATTCATGTAATCTGTTCTACTAA
>CAHIKZ030001336.1:585000-632500 GCA_903632075.3 Acanthosepion pharaonis
AAGACATCTTTACCAAAGGAAACGTAATTAATTTATACCGAAACATTTAACTGAAGGATGTAGTACAGGATTTTACTGCTCCTATACAATTGGCATGGAGACGGCTTACTTGAATGTCAGACATATCAAAGTTGAGATATTGTTTTCACACTGAAGTCATTGTTTTCCTAAATTATAATTGTATAACGGATTAGTCGTGAAAGGAACATTGCAATTTGATACCATTTCACATCCTATAGGTCATATTGTAGCCTAATACAAATGAATGCAAGCAGACTTAATTTTAGTTACACAATAGTTTTAAATTAGTATAGTTGGTAATAATTACGACATAGATTTTGAGCAAGAACTATGTTTATTCATTCGTAAAATAGATAAAGAATAAAACAACATTGAGAAAATATTAACATAAACAACCTAACAGACTTAGGTAGGAATAGATTTTGAAAAGGATGTAAATTAGTGGTAAGAAAAAGCTATTAACACACACCATGTTGTGAGATCAGTCTTTGTGTGTAGTGTGGAAAGTAGTCCTGCGTATGTCGATAAACTTCACCCCGGAGATGGAAAATTTTGAGCAACGTGGGCCCGCCCCTGAATTGCTGTTCCTAGGTTCACCCTCTACCAGGGTTGTAGAGCCTGCTCGGGTTCAACCTATAAGCAAATATTGAACACTTAAAGAAACAAAAAAAAACAATGTTCCTATTTACATAAAAATAAAATTTATGTAGTAACAATTCCAGCAATACTTTTTTATAGAGAAAAAAGACGAAGAAAACATTTTATTGTGGAATTTCCAACAATACACTTTAAAGCAAAATAAACAAAAACACATTTTATCTGAAATTGAAAACATAGAATAGCGTTCAATGTATATTTACTTGAAACCATAAAGTTATGTTCAAACTATTTAGGTTTAAGCATTAAAAAAACATAGAGTTTGATATGCCGCGAAACAAAATTAACCAACCTTTGCGGAAAGATCAATACATAATTCTTCTAGAAAATTAATTAATTTATAAAATTAGGCATCTATTGGTAAAAATTAACATATTACACCTTATATTTCTGCTCATGAGATACATGTCAATAATTACGCATTTACAAACTGTAACATATGAGAAACTGGAAGGTGATAATTCTAGTTAACTATATGAATGAAATATATATTTTCAAAACCAGTATCATTATGGCTGTCAAAAGACATACTTTCAAATACTTTCCTTAATTTTCATATTTTACGATCTTTCCAAACACTTTACCGTTTTCTTGTTCTAGGTTTTTAGATTATGCTTAGAAGAGAATATTGTTTTCCATGGAAAGAATGTTGCCATTGCCATAACCAAACAGTTTGCATTTCTGGTGCTGAAGAAAATAGTTATGGTCAACCTATCAACCCAAGAAGGAATATAATTCAGTAGATATTTCATTCTCTTTTCCTTAGTTAAGTTCGGATTGTTAGCCATTTTTTACCTGTCACTTTAATACAACCTAACAAACGTGTTACTATTTACATTCAGACTATTGCCCTCGTCTTTGTTGTCATTCAATCCGAAGAAGAATGTATGAAAACTTAATTATTTTATATATATTTCCCCCACCCGCACACAGGTATGCATGCATATTTGTACTGGAATATCTGTAGGACTTAGCTCGACTCTCCAGATGAGTTTTCTGAAAGAAACCCGTTCTTTGTAATAATTTACCTGGAAATCAAACCCGTAAATGATTTTTATTTCTCATAGGAGGAGATAGGCTCTCCTATTCCCTGACCTATACTCGTTCCCCTCCCCTTGAACATGGATAGAGGCTCATCAATTATTTCCGTTTCCTTTCTTTTTCTCAAACTTTAAGAGTAGTTCTGTCATGAAATTCTTGTACTCTGCGTGTTTGAAAGGAATGTCTCTTTATACTCAGAGGACCGGGTCGGCTGGTTTCTGGTTGCCGTTTCCCACAGCTAGGTAGGAGTTTGGACACCTGCCTTGCGACTTGAGAGGCTGCTCTGATCCCAAGTTGCACAATATTGAGGTTCTTGCAGTGCAATGTCATGCATATATGGGCGTCACACTATGTTGCAGTCTGCACCAGTTTCTTTCTGCAGAAATTACATTTGCTGACCAATTCAACACATCATGGCTAGAAACGAAAGATATAAACCTAAAAAATCTGAACAAAAATCAGCAAAATGCCTTAACATTTTTCTCCAGAGTTAGCGAGATTCGTACCAACTTCTGCAATGTGGGTCACGCTCTAGTTTCTGTAAACATCTCCTTCCGTTCCTCACCAGCCAAGAAACTTACATCAAGAGAATATATTTCTGTTATCCACGAAGAGGACTCGTTCCGTGATTTCCTTCGTGACGTCCGTTGAAATGTAGCTCTTAATCATCCCGTTCAATGTGCGTCTTAAGTCTCTTCCTGGGTGAAAGCCTCTATCGATGCGTTCATTCCAGCAAGAAAATACCAAGTTTAACGAGGTTCATCTCCTTGGTTCTCACCTACTTGCTCGGCCGCTATAACCCATAGGAATCAATTATTCCGTAAGTAGACGACAAGTCTGATACCTCTTTGTCTCAAGTCGTAACGAATGTAATCGTGTCCTCAATGAAGCAAAGTTACTGTTTGCTAATCGAATAAAACTACGTATAGAACCTCGCAAGTTTGGTTCTAGATATTATTGGCTGCTCTGCAAGAGGATGATGAACAACAGTAAATTCTCAGTCCCTGCTATTTTCAATCAATTCGAACTTCACACATCTACAAGTGAGAAAGCTGAATGTTTTGCTCAAAAATTCTCATCCAACTCAACAGTCGACTCATCTAAAGTGCCTGCACTTGACTTCTCCCTAGAACTGGGGCTCTACTGAGTGATAGGAGGATAACTCCGTCGCTGTTCTCAGATATAGTTTCTAAATTATACTCCCATTAGGCAAGTGGAGGTGACGTCCAAATGAAATGTGCACCTTAGGTGATTTCAGTTCTGGCCAAACTATACAACTTCTATCTCGCCGCTTCCTGCCTTCCAGTTGGCTGGATGTTCTATTCTATAGTCCCTATTTTAAGAAATCCGGAGAACCTTCTGACCACAAAATCTACCGACATATCAGTCTCCTATCGCATTTCGACAATGTCTTCGATGCTTTAATCAAGGCTGAAGTGGTTAAGTAACTTACTACTCAAAAACCTCTCTCTGACAAACAATATAGATTCCGTTTTTCTCGGCCGACTGCTGATGGGAATATATATATATATATATATATATATATATATATATATATATATATATATATATATATATCAAGCTCTTTATATTAACGGCAAAGCTCGAGGTTTGGCTCTAGATAACTGGACGGTAATTGACAGGATTTGGCATGCTGGTCTTCAACGAAACATTCACGGCTACTATGTTACAAGATGCTTATTTGATTTAATCCAATCATTCCTATGGAATCGTGAAATGAAGGTCGTTCTTTACGGGCTTAATTCTAGATCCATTAGCACTAACGCGGTTGTTCTCCAAGGTTCTATCCTAGGTTCTACACTGTTTCTGATCTTCAGCAATTACCTTCCTAATATCACCCACTCCCAAGTAGACACCGATGCAGATTAAACTGTCATTTAACCCTGTCTCATTTGTAAATTCGTCACCGTTGACAAAGTTACCCTGGCCGCTGCTTTCGAAAAGGACTTCTAATCAGTGATGAACTGGGGCAGGATATGGCTTGTAAATTTTAATGCTTCAAAAACTAAGCTGCTCTCAGTTAACAACCATAGAGAATCTTCCCTGGTTGCCATAAGGAATGCTGATCCTAAATTCCAGGAGACCGTCTCACTGAGCGTTCTTGGACTAATGTTGAACTACATTGAACCAATAGCTGCATCTATTGCAAAGAACGTTGGTTAACTGTGTTTTGCCAGAAAGTCTTTATTTCTCGTCAGAGTTCATCTAGTACATTTACAAATCTGCCATTGGTTCGTGTGTTGAATACTGTTGCTATATCAGGTCTGGTGGTCCTGCTATTCATCTCTAGGCTCTTGACGAAATCCAAAGAACAATCTGCAATATAATCGATCTTGACTTGGCATCTCGTCTTCAGTTACTTTCTCACCGACGTGATGTGATTTCTTTCTGTCTTTTCTACAAATATTTTAATGGCAACTGCTCTAACGAGCTTTTTTTCTGATGCCCTCACTATGGGAATTTAACCGTGTTACTAGATTGATATTTAGGTCCCACCATTTTAGTGTTCAATTAGTTAAATGTAACCGGTCCTTCTACTTCAATAGTTTCTTTTCTTGCCCTTCCCAACAGTGTAACTTCCTTCCTCGTAATTGCTTCGCTGATAAGTACAATCTTCAAAAATTTAAATGCAACTTAAATCGCTATTAACTATGGTTTTGAAGCCCTTCATCTTTTATACTTTCCACCTCCCCACCTGCATCCAGTCTTTTTTCCTCTCTGTAAAACCCTGCGTGCTAGTATCACTCTCGCTTTGCTTGGGGTAAAATGCTTAAAAAATATAAATGTGTAAAAATGCGTAAAAAAATGTCAAGATAACTAATGACGACACCTGGTTTTTGTCATTAATTTATTGCATAGTCTAAAATCGTAAGCCATCCAGAATTTCCATTATATTCGTATTAGAAGATACTATATTATACGGTTGAAAGATTCGCAAGGTTTTATCGAGAACGTAACATTAAAAAACATTCGTCTATGTCTCTAGGGAACAGCTAGCAAAAAAAAAAAAACATCAGCTAGAAAAAAAATGTTTCGCTCTGGATTTACATTGGGCAATTACAAGAAGCATATCATTGATTATGTAATCGGTGGAACATTAAGTGCTGTAAGCTTGTTGTAACGCAATTATTTTCCAAATAAATGTGTAGATGTGATACATTTATTATCTAAATCTACTTTGAACAGGCGTCTAGACAGATAATTATGTCGCTGATAAATATATATATATTTTTTTAACTTAAAACACACATTACAAAACACAGTTGTTTTAGATTTCCATTAGACTGGAATTTGGATATTTAACAACATTTCCATTTGTGGGAGAGCGAATATATTTCTTTTACAATATTTATCGAATATTCAGGCCGGTAGCTGAAAACTACATAAATATAGTGTATAATAATTAGAAAGAGTTCGTACTCAATTCTGGGTATTCAGTAAAAAATAAATTTTAAGAAATAAGATTTTTAAGATTAATCCATAAAAATCTATAACTTCATTAGAAATTTTTTTTTTTTACGTTAGAATATGAAACTGAGTAGATTCTAAGCTTGGAGAGTTTGAGAAAGATTTGCGTTTATGAGGCCCAACTCATTATTGCTTGAACGGCTCTGGATCTATCAACGGTTTTTCTCTAGCGAGAGGGATGAAGGTTCGAGTAATTTCATAAAATTTCGCAAATATTCTGGCGGGTAGAAGAGAATCAAATAATCTGTTTAATAAATGAATTGATCATCTACTCAAGTATGAATGACAATTAAAAATAACGGTTAAGTAATAAGAAATATATATGTGTGTAACAATATTTAACATGGCGTACGGACGAAAAGGGTTAAAACAAAACGATTTTAATTTTTTGACAGAAAGAGATTTTTTTCCCAGGAAATGGGAACAGATATATGAATTTTGATGAAAAATGTTACACAACGTGACTTTGCTAGACACATCTGGCAGATTGGGGGAGGGGGGGCAAAGTTTAAGGTCGGCTGTTGAAAGATGTCCGGCTTGACTATCTGCTGAGAAAAATTGTCGGCCAAAACTTTCCCTGAGAACGAAAAATTAAAAAGCAGAAGATGATGTAAGAAAAGCTGACCTCATGAAATGGCTCCTCTCAAAAGAGGAGGGGATCTTACAAAATTAGAAATGTGAAATAAAAAACGAAAGAAAACAATTGGTTGAATTTTTGGGAGATTTGCATAAAACCAACCTATTCGCCCGCATCACACCAGTTGAAAGGGAAACTCATAAATACAAGTGCCACGTGGGCCAACGCTAGTTGGAGTCGAATTTGGAGAGACTTGGCGCCAGCTGGAGTTGGATTTGGAGAAATTTAGGGCCAGTTGGAGTTGGATTAGGAGAGAGTTGGGGCCAGTGCAGTTGACGTTGCCGTCGCAGTGATGTTGCGACCGGAAGAAAAAGATTACTAATATAACACTGCTTGCCAATAATAATAATAATAATAATAACTAGAGCATGGTGAAGCTTATAAGTACCTAGGAATTAGCGAAGGAGATGGCATACAACACCCCCAAATGAAGGAAAAAATAAGAAAAGAGTAGTACAGGCGTGTACGTCTGGTACTAAATACTGAGCTAAACTCAAAAAACAGAATATCAGCCATAAACACATTGGCTGTCCCTGTGTTGCAATACAGCTTTAATGTCCTTAACTGGACCATAGCTGAAATTAAGCGAATGGACGCCAAAACGAGAAAGCTTCTAACTTGCTATTGCATGCATCATCCCAAAGCTGATGTCGATCGTCTGTATGTGCCCAGATCTGAAGGAGGCAGAGGATTAGTTCAACTAGAACTGTCCTACAAAACTACAACTATTTGCCTCCAAAGATATTTGGAAACTAGAGAAGACTTGATGACGATATGCGCCAAGGAACATGAAAGTAGTAAGCGTCTTTACTCCGTAATGAAAGAAGCCAACAAATTCAAAATGGAGTTTCAAATGGGCGTAGAGATGCAACTACAGCACAATACACCGGCTGAAACTGCAAAATACCTAAAAAAGACAGCAAAGACGAATGCAACCGACCAGCTACAGAAGCGATGGCAAGATAAACCGCTTCATTGCCAATACTCTGCCCGTACCAAACAAGCTGACGTAGACAAAACCCGTACCCATCAGTGGCTACGTAGTGCAGGGTTGAAAGCGGAAACTGAAGGTTTTATCCTTGCTGCGCAGGACCAATGCTTGTTAACTAGGAATTATCAAGCACATATACTAAAATATTGTGTCAGCCCAAAATGCAGATTCTGTGATAAATATCCAGAAACGATTGATCATCTTGTATCAGGTTGTACGGTGTTGGCACCCACTGAATATAAAACCCGACATGACAGAGTGGGCCAATATCTGCACTGGAAAATCTGCAACTTCTACGGGAAGGAAACTGAAAGAAACTGGTATGAACACCACCCAGACCCGGTTATGGAGATAGGACCTGTTACAATTCTATGGGGCTACACAATACACACTGACAGAACAATCAAGGCCAACCGGGCAGATATTGTTATTAAAGACCACAAACAAAAACGATGCCTCCTTATTGATATGGCTGTCCCTGCTGACTGCAATGTATCTTTGAAGATATTCAAAAAGTTGTCAAAGTACAAGGACCTTGAAATAGAAATCTCGAAAATGTGGCATATGGGAACATCAACAATCCCTGTTGTAGTTGGAGCCCTAGGACTGGTTTGAAAAGATTGCAGTAGACTAATTGAAGGGATTCCTGGAAGTCCATGCCTCAAGGAGATACAAAAAATTGTTCTGACAAGTACAGCCCACACCTTACGAAGGGATTTATCTATGTAATTTAATTCTTTTTTTTCTGTCAATGGAAAGTGTCATGACGCCATTTCTAACCTTAGGCCCCTGGGCGGGACCCGGAAAGAAATGTGTAAATTCGTCAATATACCCATCGCACCCTGTATTTTATAACAAATTAAAATGACTCAAAATATT
Organism: Acanthosepion pharaonis; assembly: GCA_903632075.3. Taxonomy (NCBI): domain Eukaryota; kingdom Metazoa; phylum Mollusca; class Cephalopoda; order Sepiida; family Sepiidae; genus Acanthosepion; species Acanthosepion pharaonis. The sequence goes on from CAHIKZ030001336.1 coordinate 592,716, forward strand.
TTGACTATCAATGCAAGAACCTGGCTTGAGTTTAGCTATAGCTGGCATTGACATGCACATGTATAAACAAGCTGTAATTTGAAGTTTGAATTAGTTTTCTGTGTAATTATACCCCTTCGCTGGCTGTAAGTATGTATTATTTTCTAACGTGAAATATTTTTTTTTTATATTTGAAATCACAGGCGATTTGATGAACTCTGTTACTGTATGAAATAATGTTTTTCCTTTTCTAACATCCGTCTTGATGCATATTTCTTTTAGCAAAGGAATGAAACAAGTATATAACATTACAACGAGCATAGAATAAAGATACGTTGCCTCAAGCTGGATTTTATCTATACAGCAAGGCATTTCCGATATGAAAGCTATGAGGATTTAATATCGGCTGAGATAATCCTAACAACATGAAACTTGTTGATGACAATGTGATTATGGCGACCTCGGAAGGAACTCTGCAATTCATCCGGTGAAGGAAGCAAAATAAAATAAGAAGAGAGGAATAAAGATTTGTTATTAGAAAACAAAATATATGGTCATCAGCATGTAAGGCAATCAAAAGTATGCCAGAAAACTCCCGCTGCTCTTCCCATATTTCAGGGGTCATTGATATGACGAGCTACATTCTTAGTGCCCTCCCCAGTTCGATAATCGTGTATTGAGTTTAGGGGGGGACACCTAAAAGATAGCTCTCTCAGCCGCTAATAGACAGAAAGAAAATGATACGAGAGGTAAGAAAATAACACTGCCTCAGAAGGCAAAACACATTTATCAACAAAATGGCCTAGCGATCTAATTCACAAAAAACACCTAGACCTGATGGTTTTCATGTCGATTTATTAAGAAAAATCTCTGACAGGAAGCCGGATCGAGACAAGTTCCTGAGAGGCTCGTATATGAACATGCCAAGCGGTCCCATTGCTAACGTGGAAAACTCGGATGTAACTGGATTTGACAGACATGTCAGAATGCGATCCGGGGCCTCTTCTGCGTTTTTACTGACGTGTGTTCGTCATAAACCTTTATAGCTAAGACCCGCCATGCCATGTATAATGAAACGAATAATTCACATTACTCTCGTATTTAACTAGTAAGAATAAATTCCCACATGGACAGATATTTCCTAAGAAGCCCTGCTTTGTGCCGTCCTGAGTATGACGATAAATTACATCCGACAGCAAGACATTTGATCGGGGGTTTTGAGGAGCATGGAACCACCTCAATTGTGTTACCAGATCCACCATGATCCGAGGTGGTAACATCAGTCAGGATAACAGCTATGGGCAAATAGTTACCCCGGCAAAATCAAAAAAAAAAAAGAAAAAAAAAAGAGTAATAAAACTATGAAAGTATAAAAATAGGTTTTAATACCACCAATATTCTTTGAAAAAGAAAAATATTAGCAACAATACATTTTTGAAAAAAAAAAATACCAGCAATGCATTTTTGAAAAAAATATTACCAGCAATAGATTTCCGACAATAAAATCTTGTCGGCATTAAATAACCCATAGTTGTTGATATGCCGTAAAACAAACAAGACAAAACAAACCGAATTTGCGTTGTAGAATAGACTCACAAGTGTATGTTTTCCTACTATTACAGTCTAAAAATCGAGGGTTAAACACAATATTTCCTACATATCTTCATACTGCACTTCTAAATACTTCTCCCTCATTGTTCTATCATGAATCATATCTGGACATATGGTGACTCGAGAATCATTCTTTTGTACTTTCTGTATATGACTGCAAAATCACCTGGTTACTTAATTTTCTACTATTCTCTTTCCGGAACAGATGCACAGCGCTTAATCTCCCTGTCGGCTAGGGCTTCAAAATACGCCGACTGCACATCTAAATATGGATAAGACTCTCCCGAACCCCAAATGAAGCGTCCTGGGTAAGAAGAGAAACTACATCCGACGACAAGGCCTCTGATCATGAGGTTTTCAGGTTGGTAGAACCACCTCTTAATTGTCCGTATTCCAAGGTCCACCTTGACCCTAGGTGGTAGAACCTGTTAGGGTCTCAATTAGAGGCAAATAGTTAACCCCAACCTAACGTCAAAACGCTGTGAAAGTGTAAAAATATGTTTTAATACTAGCCACACGTTTTGTAAAACTTATTACCAGCAATGAATTTTGATGAAAGCATTATTCCCAGCAATACATTTTTGAACAATATTACAAGCAATAAATATCTTATCGGTATTTAATACTCATTGAGGTTGATATGCCGTAAAACAAAACAAACAAAACAGTGCGTCATATGCTAGGGGATAGAGCTGAATTTTTGAAGTAGCTAAACTTCAGACAGATATGCGGTATTGGAGGTCATATTTCCTGTTGCCGATTATAGATTACAAAAAGATACCATAAAAATTTAAACATCATCAATCTGTTAAGTTCAGAAAAAATAAGCGGCATGCTTACAATTTCAATGCCTTTCTTCTTTATGATTATTATTATTATTATTATTGTTGTTGTTGTTGTTGTTGTTGTTTTTATGCTGCTTCAGTCATCTGTAGATTAAATTTGTTTCGTGTTTATCGCGAGGTATGATGTAACGTTAGATTTTAAAGCCACACTTCCCTTAGAACTATAGCAGATATGTTTTGAAAATATCCAAATGGGTTTAGTAAAAAAACTGTGGCGTTTCCGATATACAACATCTAATGAATAATTACCATAAAGTTATGCGAAATTCAGATAATACAGTGTCTTTCTCGAAAACAAAACTAAAAAAAAAACAAATATTATCTAAAAATTATATTTTTGCTTCTTGGTTGAGTGATTAAAACAAAATGAACAATCTAGCGATACATGGGAAACATCTGATAATAAAACACACTGACCAATCCTTTTAATTTCTTCCATATTTTGAGTAGGAAATTGTATCATAATATATGATACATCAGCAATTATCTCGAACATTTCTTTGATTTAATCTGACTTTCTTTTGATAATGACATTGAAAATAACATTGCATAAGTCTATGTTTCTTATATGAGGTATTGTAACTATTTACACTATTTACACTATTTACATTATTCGGACTCATCTTTATTCTCATATTTACAACGAAATAAAAGGTTTGGTTCGAAAATGCAACTCATTTCAACTGAAGAAGACCAGAGCGTACAACGACCGAAACCTCTTTAATTTGACAAGGACAACACTCTGAACAATATAAATAGTGTAAATAATACTGGACTTGATATTCTTCGTATATAATCTGTTACGCAAAAATTACTGTAAGAAAGTTGTCGAAAAATAGGCAATTTTTGTGTATAATCTCATACATTTTCGTTATATATATTTTTTTAAAATTATGTTTTGTTCGTGATATTATGCTTTCCTCAGTCACACGTATTATCTAATGGTCTTTCTTTGCTGATTACAGCTTTTTGTTTCCTAATATAATTATTTTCGGAATATAAAAGATTAGAACTCAGAAAAAAACTGAACACTGGTAACAATCTTATTATTGTAAAAAATATTTTTTGTCTTCGGTGCATTTTCTCTCCGTTTTAATGAATTCTGCTTCTTAGAAATTTGTACAAAATAATATTAATCCTCATTTATCGGTCTTCAAAAAATGATCATGATCCATTTGCAATTTGCCTGATGGGCAAAAAGAACGACACACAAAGCTTCTTTTTCTTTTTTTCTCCGTCTATTACAGACCAGCTAGTATTCTCAGTTAAACAAACAGCAATTAGTAATCAGAAATTTGTTCATTAAATTTCATAATCTTAAATATGAGTAATTCAATCTGATCAATATTTCAACTAAATTATCTTTTAAGAATAAAATAAATGTAACCGTTTCCCCAGTTAATTTATTGTAAGTGAAACATTTCGAGTGGGAAAAAGAAAACATTGTCAAAGTTTTCCTTTAATTTAGAAAACTGTTTTATTACAAGTTCACTTTATAATTTAAGACTCTCTAAAAACAAATAATAAAGACTATAAAATTGTTTACATGAAGAGGAACAAAATCGTGTAAAAACAAATTTGTTTTAATGAGATTTTTATCATAACAAACTAGACTTCATTTTTATTTTCCAAAAAAGTAGTTGTATTTTAATCTCATTGTAAATTTAGACAATGCATTGTAATTAAACAATTACGTCTTTGCCGTTTGAAAAGAGATTTTATTACTCAGGAGAAATGAAGTCTTAAAAATCAATCCGAGTTTAGCGAATGTGGTACACGTTTGGTCGATTGAAATTGGAATCAGCATTCATGGCGAAATTATTAACAATCTATAATAGCAGGAAAAAAAAATCTAGAAAAATTATATATGCCAATGAAAAGCTCAGACGCAGGGAGAAATGCATACAGTCGAAAAGTGAAGCATCAGTTCATTAAAACTAGTCTCAACGTGTCCGTGTTAGATATTCATCAGCAAATGAGAATATTTAATTTTTTTTAAATGATAGTTTTAAAAGAGGTTTTAATAGATAAATATCTATAAAAGTCTTTGTGTAAGAACCGGAGAAGTGTACACATACAACCAATGTTCTCAAACACATTTCGCCGCTTGCATAACTTATAATCCCATAACATAATTCATTTCAGGTTTGTGGATTAAAATCCCACAACTTAATTCATTTCAGGTTTGCGGAGATCTGAATACAAACTAGAAAATGTTCGGTAAACTTTAAACAAAGTAACAGAATATCAAGTATCTCCCGACTGAAAAAAAAAAAAGTAAATGCGGATCCTTTTTTTCGATATATTGTTTTCTTTTTAATTCATTTATCTGACCCTGATTGGCTGGGTGGGTATGTATATTTTTGCAGCTAATTCTGGTTTTTCTCACGACATACTAACGGAGCGGGTCTTCGGCCAGCGAGAATTCAGACTGCTACTCTGTTCATTCCTAAGTACAACGGTTGTGTCTCAACTTTTCATCCGCCACCGCTCAGTTATCTGTATATCACAACGGGCTGACCCTCATCATAAAAGCGCAATGATCATAAATCCCTACCTTCAAGACTTGTGGAACTTTATAAACATAGTTATTTACTTTATTTCTGATTCAGATTATCTTTGGATAGTGGTTGGAAATTTTGAAGTCTCATATTTCGACGGCATAATTTTTAATCACCGAGAACCATTGGTCAAAATATAACCATTTACAGGCCATTTGGCAGCATGAATGTCCTTACATTTTTTTCAGTGCAGGCAATCGTGTTAAGCCTAATTCTAAATTTTCTAACGCCGAATTTCAAAATAAACAGGGTTACGCTTCACAATTTGAAGGTGAGCAGCAATTTTTTTTTATCAACAGACGAATTTAATTTCAACAAATATGTATTATTTTGATATAAAATTATTTCTCCCTTGAAAATAACACGCTTCCATCGGAATATAAGGAGAAACTGTTAAAATAACAAATTCAGGCGTATTTAATGAATACTAGCCGAATTTCGTGAAACATGACTATCGTGTATACAATTCGATCCCACATTAAATTCTTCACTCATAGGAACTTATGATCATGGAAAACAGATGAATAAATTCGTTAAAGATATTGAATATTTTTTTTTCTTTTCTTCTCTCATTCCCTCATTTTCTCACTCTCTATCACATTTGTATTTTTATTTAAAGATATATATTATATTTTCAATTCATAATTCCTCCGTTATTGAATGCGATCAATTCGAGAACAAATGTATTCACAGATGGAGTAATCTCAAACCAATCGGTTATGTGATGACATAGTTTTCATAGTAAAATACCTAGAATAATTTCGAAGAAATTTTTCCAAGAATGTGTATTACAATGAAATAGATATGATAACTGCATGGACAAAAATATCTAGGAGCCTTCAATTAATTTAAATATATACTTGATGGTTGTTCATTTCCAAATTTAGTATCGTCATTATTATTATTGAAATAAATAATAATAAAATAAGCATTTATTACTTTCATCATTGTTGGTAAAATTTATTCATTGTTATAGTAATTTTTATTATCTTGTAAATTTATTTACCAATGTATTTCAGATTCACGTAAGACCAAAATCGGGAGGGAATCGTCTTTTAAGATAGTCGATGGAGGGAAGTACTACGAGCTTGTTGAAAATAATTAAATTGAAAAATTTAACTCAAAAACTGAAACGATCAATCTTGTTGATCATTTTTCTTGCAATGTATGTAGATTTAATTTAATTTAATTTTTTGTTCTATTTAAAATTTATTTAATTCATTGTTTTAAATTTATTTAATTCATTACTTTCTTCTGGGAATGTTGGATAGGAAAAATGGCAAAAAAAACTTTAAATAATTAAAAACTTTGAGCATTCATAAAAACTCCTCTGATATTTATAAATACAGGAGTGACACACTTGTCATACATACATATATATATATATATATATATATATATATATATATATATATATATATATATATATATATATATATATATGTCTGTGTATGTGTATGTGTGTGTGTGTGTGTTTGCATATCTGTGAGTATGTGTTTGCTATTTCTATATTATTTAGTCTGTTAAGTAGAATCTAGAATTTGGAAATTTAAAATCTTATTTTCATCCTTCTATTAATTCACAAGTTTTTATTTTGTTATTTCATTTTACTAAATTTTTTTCGTGAATCAGAAAAGTATTCCAATTCCCAATATGTGTTAACCGTAATATATTTTCTGTTTTTTTTCTCCTTCACAAAGAGTTACTACTTTAAGTCAATTTTTATTCATATTTTAGAACTATTTAATAGTACAAACAAATTATAACCAGACAACGTTTATTTATAGAAAAAAATCCCATGATATCCTGTTGTCAGTTGTGATCAATGTGACAGACGCTTAATACTCCTCCTGTCACATTTGATTTCTTGATAGACAAAAAACCTCCCTTCACTCGCTTTCAACCTCATCTACATCGGTGAACCTACATTCGCGCAAGAGATGAGCCATGACATTAAAAAAGTGATGAGCTGATGTCGCAAGATCTGTATTGTATATAGGTTGAGTCACCAGTTCCAGAATCTTAATGCTGTCAAGGGTGATTATATTAACATTAGGTGCTGGGTCATTTTTATACTGTAGGTGTGTTCTTTTTCGCGTGGCTAATGCCGGATAACGGGCTTTCATATACTCGCTGCAATTGTCGAGCATAATATCAGCCTTCACAGCATGACCATCTGCGAGAAGCACAAAGTAAAAGAACCTCGTCAGCGCACATGACATTCTGTTCAAGCCGCCATTGTTTAATAACAGGTTCGGAAGCATATTCGGCAGGAAGCCACTGATTTATGCTACTAGGATTACGAAAATAGATCCATTTTTCATCTCCAGCTGAAATGTTTCATCTCCAGTTAACATTTAAGCAGTTTACATAAAACTCCTCAACAGCCGCCGTTCAAAAGGCCGATCTTATGGTGATGTCGACCGATGGTGTTTTTTGAAGGAACAAGTGCTGTCTACAATGTACGAGTGATTTTGCTTGGTTGTAGTTCATCCATTTTAAGTAAGGTGAAATCTTCCACAATAGACGTTCACTCCCGTCTGAACCAGTTTTGAGCCATGTGTTAGTTGACAGTTCATGGACTTTTCCCATCATTATTTTCACTGCTGCACTTGTATCCAGTCCTTTTTTTTTGCCACAGGTAGAATAACATGGCTATATGTTTTTACCACTCATTATCAAAGCTATAAAATAAAGAATAAACAATTAATATTTATATGTTTTATATATATATATATATATATATATATATATATATATATATATATATATATATATATATATTATGATTATTGTTTAAAGAAATATGATTCCTTCGCGACTTAATAGTTTCATGCTTCAAAAACGAGAGCTGAAAACCTCAATATAATTATTAAAATTAAATTGCGTTTAATTCAATTTAATTTTAATAATTATGCCGAGGTTTTCGGCTCTCGTTTTTGAAACGTATGAACTCTTATGTAGCGAAGGAATCATATTTTTTAAAAAATAATTATAATTTAAACTCTACATCTGTATGGAGCACTGTTTTTTTTTTAAATAAAAACAAAATTACTAAAGAATTCCGGATAATTTACCTAACGTCTTCTTTCTTATTTTTCTATATATCTGCGCGCGCACACACACACACGCGCACACACACACACATATATATATATATATATATATGTGTGTGTGCGCGCGTGTAGATATATGTTTGTGTGTATGTGTGCGTGTGTGTGTAATGAATAAACAATTCAGCAACGATTGGATTATGTAAACAAATTAATGATATGTACTGATACATGTTGCCTAATATATTCACTGAACGACAGAAAACACGTTTGACACAAACTAGTAATTGCCAATATTAGATCTTGTTCACATAATTTTGCTTCTACTATAATATTATTAGCGGTGATGGGCGATGGTGTTCCAACCCCCGAGTAACCTTTTTCAGGAGTTATTCACCTGATAGGGATTCGAATATTTCTTTAAATTCGAAGGAGTCTAATTTAGAGCACCTAATAGGAATTAAATTCAACACTGACCTCAATTGGAACTCGTACATCTGATCCATCATTAAAGATGCTGGGAAAATGGATGGTTTCCCGTACCCTGTAATAAGTACCTTACTCCTGTTGTAATCCTATAACTTTACAAGAGCCAGATCAGGCCTAAAATCGGGTATCACCACTATATATTGTAGGAGTTGCTTACATTCCAGTCTCAAGAGAATTGAAAAGCGTCTCTGCAGCTTTGTGCGTGATGAATTATTTCCCACCCTACAATCCCTTTCCCATAGACGAAACGTCCCATGTTTCTCGTCTCTCTCCTATGTCCATGGCAAGTATTTAAACGAATTACATTCTATAGTTCTAAGATTCACTGCTAAGACCCGTTAGGCGATTCATATGTTAGCGAACTACCCCCCATTCCGTTTGCATTCCTTTGGTAAAATGTAAGTTCCACTAGTTCGGATACTTTCAACAAACCGCAGCTTTGTGAAACCGACTCCCAAGATAATGCTTCCCCGAATACTACAGCCTTTGCCTATTCAAGTCTAGGGCCAACCGTTATCTTTCCCACATATCACCATAAACTGTGCCTAGTGGTTTTTGAGATTTGAGCAGCGTGAACATCTTTGTAAAATAAAATTAACATTACCTTCAATAATATTAGCCGGTTCACTGATGAAAGGGACAATTTTATATATCCAAATCCAAATTACTAACATTCTACTTCCATAGAGGAGACCATAAACTTTTATCTATCAGGATGAATGACTTTGGAAGACCAAAGTATTCGAGGAGTAAACGACGTAAGAGAATTCTACAATTGAAAACCACGTATAGTTCTTTGTGCATCAACTGATTGATAATTCAGGTTACACCTTGCTTCTACTTGGTGGAGTGACTTTATGGTCAATGTTAGGGAGATACACCTAAAAATAAAGTATTGTAGCTATTAGTCGGTGTCGCATCATCTAAATATCCTATATACACTGTGAATGCAAAAAGAAAGCATTATACTTACGGAGACTCTAACCATTCAACAATACTTAAGGACAAACAATGGATTGACCTCTTTCACCCAATAATTGTAAATTGCGTTTAAATCTTCCGACATCGTATAAGTTAGATCACTGAGAGAAACTAACATTTGAAATCATGTAATTGCCATTCTGACGTCACCCCGGCCTCTCTCTGCCCCCCGTGTTATCCTGTGACAACCAATGTGACTTGGTATTGGTCGCGGCACCAAATGTGACGTTCTAATCCTTGGCCGATTCGGATGGGAATCTGGTTAGATTCGGTATCAGCTTTGTCGTTCCCAGCTCGCCTCCAACGTCTGGTTACCGAAGTAACTGCTTTGATTTCTAGTCTAACCTACCAACGTTGTGATTTGATCTTAGGTAGACAAAATCAATCAGTCGCCGGGCTGCAATGCAAGCCGAGTCCGAGCAAAGATAACACCGTACAAGTATATGTAAAATAAAATAAAGTAAGAACTCGAAAAGTTCAGTGAGTTAAAAAAAGAATAACATATATTTTTGTATCTGGTTACTGAATACAGGACTGCTTCTTTCTCCCAACCCGCTTATATGGATTCGTGACACTTTGTGTTTGTTAGGCGAGTCTTAATATCTTAAGTTGTTTTTCGATAACTGGTTTTTGGTGTCTTCAGGCGATATTTGTAAACATGTTTTGGTGGTGTGAGTCTAAGTCGTTCTTCAAAAATAAAGTGTTCTTGGTTAGAAGTCGAAGTCAGAATGCGTGGATATCTTTCAGTCAGCTTCCTGTGAGGCTGGTCTCAGAGCTCACAGCTCAACTCTGCCTGCGTCTTCACAACTACAACTGCTTTCTCTGTCTCTCTCACTGCTCTGGGGACATTCGTTTATTGGATGCCGACCAAAACCGGGTGTGGGCTTGTCGTGGTTTGGGGTTCCTCGATAATTCTAAATCCACAATAAGGATTTTCTTTGTTTTCGGATAGGAAAATCTATCACTTTCCATTTTTGGAAGTCCCCTACTTTTTGTTTAGAGGGATTCTTAAGGGATTCGTTCTCCCTAATTCATCCTTTCTCATATTGGTATCTCACACCAATCACCTCAGAGGGCGTCAACAGGTTTCCCTTCTCTCTCACAGTGGTATCTCACACCAATCCCCTCAGCGGCGTCAACAGGCCTCCCTTCTCTCTCGCATATGTTTCCCATTATCGCTCAAAGGAAAAAAATATCTTCTTTTTTTTTCTTTACTTTCTTTCCCCGACACCATACCTCCCACGACTCGTAGTGTGGTCCCTAATCTCTATCTTAACCGAATGTCGTCTGGAATTTGTCAACGAGCTTTTCGTCAAATAATCATCGGGGTTGATCAGTGAATCTCTTTGTCTCCTCAATGCCTACGTGCTTCCGTCTCCAAAATCTGCCCAGGCAACAAACTCTTATCATGGCCAGCTCTGATATAAAACGAGTGTTTTTCCCAAAACCAAATGATATCTCCGAAGGATAGTTAATGGTTTAAACTTTCCTCTCTTCTTGGGTGGCCTTTAGCTGATGTCTTTCTCGGTCAGTACGTGACCTGATTACAATTATCTCCCAGCTTCTGTTTCATAGGCCACTTGACCAATTTGAAATTTTCATTATTGCCATGGGCAGATGGCTATCTTTTATTCGCCGCCTCGTAGCATAAATTAATTCGACAGATCCGAGATCTTACGAATTTCCTATCTTCGCAAATGAAAATAAAATCTTTACCACTTTTCTCTGTTAAAGAAAATAACATCGCTCAGTATGTCTTTTCGTGATAGCTTCTTATCGCCTTAATTATTTCAGCTTCTCGCCTTAATTATTTCTCGCTTTTAATTTTCACGCGGCCGCTAAATAGTGTCACACCTTGATGAAAAATATCGTTCCTAAATGTTCATGTGAGCTATGCATTCGTTTTTTTTTAATATCATTTCAATTCAGGACGTAAGCAATCATGGCTCTCAGTGAATGCCCTTTCTTTATTGTCTGCAGTTTGCCATTCTTTCTTAGGAATAAAATGGGTTATTTCCTATTATTTTTAATTCAGGCATTTCATTTTCCCTACACTGATCAAAGCCCAAGTCTAGAGAACAAACTCTACTTTGCTATTTAATCTAGCTCATAGGAGAAGGGACGGTTTCATGCCTTTCCCAATGGAAATTGTGTAACAGTGAATGCAAAAAAAAAAACAGTCCGTTCTTTGAACTTGGCTTGACGATTCCAAATTGAATGCTGATGTACTCTAATACGTAGCAATTTATAAAGCAATTATTTAAGGATATATTTTTCTCATCAGTAAAACGCTAGACCATTTCTGGGTAATTCTAAATATCAGTTTATTTTTTTTTCTATTTAAGCGCTAAGTAAGATGAAAATTTAAAACGAGTTGATTTAATTAATGCTAGATCTGTTGCTAGAATTTGACAGAATCGAAATGAGATTCAGCTACGTTATCGGTTCTGACCTGATATCTCGGTTCCAAACATAGCCTACCGCCACAACACATCTTTTCTGCGTCTTTTCTGTTAATATTTTCAGGGTTGTTTGGATGAGTTTTCCTTCTTGGTGCCTCGATTCAAGAATTTAACCGCAGTACAAGATTGGCAGTTTGGTCTCATTTCATTGATGAAAGCGTTAGATATAACAGTAAATTCAATTTTATTTTAATACTTTCTTCTCTCACACTTCACGCTTTTGGAACTCTATACCAGAATATTTCTTTCCTCTCCACTACGATCTTCAAAAATTTAAATACATTATCAATCTTCATATTATGTCTCCTTGAATCCTGTTTTTTTTTATTTTCTTCTAGCATTTATTTCTTTCATTAAAATTACATCTTAGTGGTTCTGTCTGGAAGTTTAGGCATTTGGTTGAGAATGTTTTTTTTTCCCTGTGACCCCTGAAGTCCATGTCTCGTCCCTCTGTTCTATGGACGAGAATATGTCTCTTCATTTATTGAAAATTTAAATAATCCACACTCCAATAAGTTAAGTCATTGCAAAGACAGTAAAAAGTGTTACACAGATTGTCAAATTTGACAGGCGCCAGACAGTTATTAAATGTGGTTTTTATTTAATTATTGCAGTCACAAGAATAGCTATCATATGATTTAATCAGTATTCATTAGTAAGAGCGATCCTAAACAAAGAAGTCGAACCATGGTTGATTAAACTTCTTTTAAAAGTGCTGAATAAACTGAATATTCTTTATTTTAAACTGCAGTTTATGGTAAATATTTGGTCTATTAACTTATTTATTTAATAGTTATTTAATATTATCAGAAAAAAAATCTATAGTGATGGCGGTTTAGTACCCTTTAAAGTATTGTTCGTGTATATAAAATATATCCTTTTTTTTTCAAAACGATCCTGTTAACACCCTCTTCAAGATGGCCATCAGGTTACATTCTGTGTAATCTTATCGACGAAGATTTAAATACAGGAAATAAATTCAAAGGTTTCGAGAAGCTAAGTAAGAAGTGGAACGAAGCAGACATATTTAGGGGATGCAATGATTGTTTAAGACGAAATATCCATGAGGGAACTATTCGGAAACTATCATTAGGAATAGGACGCTCGCTGTCTGGACAAGCCGATTCAACAGCTTCACACTACCAACTAAGTAAACCCACTTGGCGAGCTTTTATTCACAAGTTTTTATTTTTTTATTTCATTTTCCTACATTTTTTTCGTGAATCAGAAAATTATTCCAATTCTCAATGTGTTAACCGTAATATAATTTCTATTTATTTCCTTTCCTCCCTCACAAAGAGATACTATTTTAAGTCATTTTTCATATTTTAGCATTATTTAATAGTACAAACAAATTATAACCAGACAAAGTTTATTTATAGGAAAAAATCCCATGATACCCTGCTGTCAGTTGTGATCAATGTGACAGACGCTTAATACTCCTCTTGTCACATTTGATTTCTTGATAGACAAAAAACCTCCCTTCACTCGCTTTCAACCTCATCTACATCGGTGAACCTTCATTCGCGCAGGAGATGAGCCATGACACTGAAAATATGATAATCTGATGTCGCAAAATTAGAATTTTATACAGGTTGAGTCACCAGTTCCAGAATTTCAATGCCCTCAATGCTGGTTATATTATCATTAAGTGCTGGGTCATTTTTTATACTGTAGGTGTGTTCTTGGGTTGGCTAATGCCGGATAACGGGCTTTCATATACTCGCTGCAGTTGTCGAGCATAATATCAGCCCTCACAGCATGACCATCTGCGAGAAGCTCAAAGTGCAAGACCCTCGTCAACGCACAACATGACTTTCTGTTCAAGTCGCCATTGTTTATTAACAGGTTCTGAAGCATATTCGGCAGGAAGCCACTGATTTATGCTACTAGGATTACAAAAGTAGATCTATTTTTCATCTCAAGCTAAAATGTTTCATCTCCAGGTAACATTTAAGCAGTTTACAAAAACTCCTAAACAGCCTCCGTTCAAAAGTCCGACCTTATGGTGATGACCACTGATGGCACGAGTGCTTGTGCACTTTTAATATTGGAAACAAATCTAAAGGTTTCGGGAAGCTAAGTAAGAAGGGGAACAAAGCAGAACAATTTAGGGGATGGCATGATTAGTTAAGACAAAATATCCAAGAAACAAATATTATTTCCGCGAACTATCAATAGGAATACGACGCTCATTGTCAAGACAAGCTCCTTCAACAGCTTCACACTATCAATTGAGTAAACCCACTTGACGAGTTTTGTGTCAAATTGTGTGTTCGGGAGCTCCGATTTGAACGAAGATAATATGTGTTCCAAATGTGGCTGACAACCAAGTCATGACACAACTCCTTCCCCAATGAACAGCAGGGGTGATTTCGAACTATCAGGAAAAAAAAACACTCCAAAACATGACACCAGTTATTCAAAGTTGCTGGTAAAGTCTTCTTTAAACATTCTAGAAGTGGCATAAATCCTTTCGTTACACCAAACAAAGTTTTTTTACCCCTTACATGCTGTATCACCTCCAACCTTTCATGGGTATAAGCGTAAAACCCCTTTCACGATCCTCCTTAGCGCGCAACCAGAAATAAGCTGCTTTTTTCGCTGTCTTCTTCATGCATCTTTGTGGATTTTCCTTCCTTCAATTATTGAAGACTTCAATGAATCTCTTGTCATGAACTGGATGTTTTCAAGCTGGAGATGGATTTGCGTTTGCTCCTGAAATATAGGCGATGGGGATTGTGGAACATTTCATTTCAACAGAGAGAATACGAGAAAAATCAGTGGTAAGGAGAGAGAACAATAAAAAAAATTACAAGAATTAAGAAAACAGAAGATAGCGAATTGCATTTCATTTACATTTTTGAGTGGAAAGCAAGAAACAGGATGAAAATTCTACTAACGTGAAATTTCGAGAGAAGAAACTGTTAGCATAGAACTTACTGTTACATTTACCAATTTTAATTATAGAATAATGAGACATTGCCTCCATTCGAGTAATGCGCTTAAATTCATAAAGTCGATGTACCATAGAAAAAATACATTCAAACAATTACCATAAATTTAGAAAAGGCAAAGGAAAGCGGTTAGATAAGGACAGAAACCAGATGCAGGGTTAGGACCAATAACATTATAGATTTTTCTTCGTATTTTACCTAGAATGTCTAAAAACATAGCCGAAGCATAGGACAGATGTGATACTAATATTCATAGCCTGAAAGAATGGCAGACTGATAAATGTTTATGATAGATTCTGCTAGATTCTGCCAAGAAATATGTCTAGCAAGATACAACCAATATTCCTAGCAGCAGTCTTAGACCTTTTTTTATGGAGACAAAAAAATATCATGCCGTTATAGTTTCAGATTTAAAATTATTTATTTTAAAATATGATGCTCAAGGTATGAATTGACTATATGTTGACAAATATGGTTTGTCAGGCATACGTGTTAGCATCTGTCAATCTCGGGAGATTGGTGAGTCTAATAGCATAGCTATTAGACTCACATAGCATAGTCCCTTTTGTAGGCGAATGCTTAAGCACATTTGCTCTTTATACTTTCACTAACTGAGACAACATTAATTCATGTGTCTTGTTTAGAACGCGTGGTCAATAGTTGAATTGGACCAGTATGCTAAAAGTTTTAGACATGATTGTATATGTCTTTGTTTATCACATGTTGATAGCTTCCAAAGTATTATGTATGTCTAATTTCACTCACAAGTCTTAATGTCAAACTGTGATGCTGATCGCTGTGATCGTCTTTCCAGGCCGATGTTATCAAACATGGTAATATTTGAACCCGTGTCTCATGGTTAGAAACTAATTTTCAAATCATCCATCTTCTCACCCATGTTCAGCATGTAATATTTTATTTAGGTCTATTTTGCTTCTTATTGCGTTCCATTTGTTAGTCTTTTTCTTTTTTTTAGTGTTAATATTAGTAGTAACTGTCATTATCGTTAAAAGTGTATATTATTTTAACTTATAAAAAATCAATATATATCTAAACAGACTCAATTAAATCAGGTTTCTAAACGCAACAATAGAGAGGAATTGGTTGAGTCAACTAAAGCATGAAAACATTTCGATAATAGAGGCGCCGCGTAACGTACAGAGAAAAAGAGAGATAAAAAATAATTTCTAAAAAAAAAATTTACAGAGTGGGATATTTAAAAGATATTTTGAGAATTTCCTTTACAATAATAAAATTATGATTGTTGCCTTAGTGAATTAAAAATAGATAATTGAGATTTGTGACGATCTTAAAGCAACCTTTAGGAAAGAACAATCCCCGGGTAATCGTGATTTATCTTTCATTCTAAAGGCATGTTCAAATATTTATTTGTTATTCTATGTATGCATATTTGCTAAGTTTAGTTGTGCTTCGTCAATTCTAAAGAATTTTTTCGTTTATCTGTTTACAAAATGTGAATAGTACATGCAAATAAATACATGGAAGAAAAAAAGAATAAAGCAAATACGTTAGACTTAGCAGTATTTAGGAGGGAGACTACAGCAATGGATAGCGGCTTGGATTTGGAAATCGAAGAGGCGAGTTCAAACTCCGGTCAAGTTAATTCCATTCACTCACAATCCTTGAAAAATGCATGAATCCATTATGTCTTCCTTAATTCGTAAATAGCAGGGCATGCTGGTCCTTTGCTGGCAGCCGGTCTAGGAGAAGAAGAACTCCAAAACATCCAAATAATTCTAAAACCTCCAACTACGTTTTAAATGGAACCAGCGTAGTGAGTAGGGCTACAACCCTGGCGAAATGATCACACATGGAGGCGTTTCTGCAAATGACTAGGAATCCCCTGGATATATTCAATAATGTTTTCATCCCGGCAACAATTTTGTGAGAAATTAAAACATGTATAAATGCGATAACGTATACAAAACCACAATGATTATTGTAGAAAAGGAATCTGGAAATAAACAATATTGAACATGATTAGTTTATCTATGGGAATTATGCAAAAGATTTAGTCTAAATCGTACAAAGAAAAACAATAAACACAAACAAGGCGAAATTATTTTTGAAAGAGATCTTAAAGTATTTCTTAGTTTGAGATTAAAACAAAATATTTTAATATGCAAATTAATAATTGATGATACCAAAATCAAACAAATACAGAAACGTAAATATCTAGGATATGATTTAACTGATGATGGAATATGAAATAATGAAATTTGAAGGTAAATTGGGATAGTGAAAACCTACGAAAACTAAGTAAATTTTATGAAAGAGGATAATTTCATAAGAAACAAATAAAAACGACGGTAAAATTAAGAAATAATGAAGAAAAAAGTATACATGGGAAAAACTGAAGGACCCAGGAAACAAAGAAACTATGCACACAAAACATCTTTCACAAATAGTAAATACATGAACAGTAGAATGCTTTCCAAGTACATCTGGGAAATTTAAAACAAAGCACAAATCACACCAAAAATATCATAGAAAATAAGGAAAAGATCATCAGCCTACAACAATCAATCAAAAAGGTGTAAATTTGCTTGGAGGCAAAAATAGTTACTATTAACTTCCCAGACTAAAATAAATGACTAAATAAACTATCTGAGCTCATCTCAAAATGCAGACATGAAAATATATTTTTATACGTTACGAATCAGTTTTTAATCGAAAACTGAAATGAATAAATAAAATAAACAAAATAATAATAAAAAACTACTAAAATAAATAAGCCTAAAAAATCAAATCAAATTCACAAACCTCTCCCGTTAGAATAGACGAAATAAATAAATAATGATAAAATACATAAAAACAATTAAAAAATAATCAACCCAAATAAGTAAATAAAGTAAATAATAATAAACACATTAACAAACCAATCCCTCCAAAATAACCGTCAGAATAGACTACAAAAACCAATCAAACAATTGAACATAAAAATAGCTATAACTGATATATATCAATAAAAAAACATCACTAGTTTACTCAAAAATCGAAAACCAAATAGAATAAATAAAAATATACAAAAAATAAGAAAATAAATAAAAAAACGAATAAAAATTAGTCCAAATGAATAAATGAATGAACAAATTAACAAATCTCTCCCGCTAAGCACAAATAAGCAAAAACGAGTAAAAATAATCAATACAAGTAAATAGATTAAAAACTGTCCACCCGCCAAAATAACAAAATAGACTACGGCAAGCAATCGAAAAATTGCACGACTAAATAGCTTTAATTAACTTCCCAGACCAAAGCAAGCTATTAAATAAGCGACCTAAGCAAATACCCGCCAATTTTTTACTACGTTAATAAAACACCAAAAAACGAAAAGCATAAATAATACAAAATGAAAATGAAAAGCAGGTAAAATAAATTAACCAATACAAATAATTAACCAAGCCACTCCTGCAAAAATAACCACAAGAATAGATTACCCACAATGCACCACTGATCCATATATATAAATAGCAGAGAAAAAATCCAGCATTCGCGGCTTGACGATTGTGCCCAGCATGAAACCGCCTGCTGCCTCTGAGTGTTGACTTCAATGTTCACTTTTATAGTCACACACACACACACACACACACACACACACACACACATATTATGCATTAAGACATATATATATATATATATATATATATATATATATATATATATATATATATATATATATATATGTGTGTGTGTGTGTGTGTGTGTGTGAATGAAAATGATAAAATATGGTTTATGGGTTAAAGTGCTCAATATCAGTGACAGATATATACGTGACTGTGACTTTCAAGACGTTGATTGCCTTTCCTATTCTCCTTATTTCACTAACATCTGTTCTCCAACACGAAAAAAAAAAAATTTGACTCGGGCAAGTACTGAATGCTGATGACATCATATCTACTTTTGACATTTTAACGATCTGGATAAACAGATTTCTTTGAACAGCTATTAGTTTACAATCCAGTTATTAATAAGATGATTTCAAATGAATGCATGCAAGATTTCACAGCACTGAAATCCATCGTTCATGCTATGCCTAGAAATTTTTCATCCCAGTTTCATATAACGGAATCTGTTTCAAGAAACCTGCCACAATATTGAGTTCAAACATGAAAAAAGTATTTGCTGCTCGGTGTAGACACACCCTTTATATACAAATTGTCATATATATATATATATATATATATATATATATATATATATATATATATATATATATATATTGGTCTTAAGATTACGTTATAATTATTATGAAATAAAAATAATCATTTTGCAAATCATTTTTAATTTGATCATCACTATTTCATATTCTTTGAAAATCTTCCGATAGTCCAACCTCCTCAAGACTTTCCAGTTTATCAAATTCGCAATTGTTGACCCGTTAAATGATTTTCAGACCCGTTATATAAAGAAATACAGGATTATTAAAAAAGAATGAACCGATTTCATGAAGCATTGCATCATTTCTCAATCGAATGGAATCAGTCAGTGACCATTTGAAAGAAGAGTTTTCTAAATTTCGAATGGCTGCCACAGGAGCGCTCGTATCTCCGGCAACATTCATTTGTTTACCCAGGGAATGGTGAATCCTCAATAAAAGGTTTCTGCTTTCTTGACCTCGGAAAAAAAAATGGTTGTCACAGTGCAGCGTGCTTTTCGAAGGCAATTCGATATTAAGCCACTCTCTCCTAAGAACGTTCGACGTTGCTTTAAAAAGTTTCAAGAGAGTGGGTGTCAGTGTAAAGGATGGTCACGAGTTTCTAAGGAACACGTAGCAAAAATATGTGTTGCGTTTGAGGGAGTCCATGTAAATCTACAGATCGAGGTAGCCGTGAACTTGTGATTTTTAAATCCACTATCTGTCGAGATCTAAGAAGACGTCTACATTTTAAACTTTATTAGACAACACCTTGTTCAGGCACTTACCAAGATCTTGCGCTACTTGGTTGACCTGCGAGGTCCCCAGACTTCAACGTGTATGAGATTTTTCTTGTGGGGATACATTACAGATCGCGTTTATCTTCCCCCACTAGCCATTAACCTCGCTGAACTTAAACATGAAATAACAACAATGATCTCAGTAGATAATGATATGCTGATACACGTCTGGGACGAATTCTCTTATCGCATTGATTTTGCCTGTGCTGCAGGTGTTGGCCACATTGAACAATTATAACACTTGCATTTAGCAACTAACTTCAATCTATTTACTTGTTAAATTAATTGACGTATCCCTTCTCCTTTGATCATACGGAATAAAAACGATAGCGTGGACATTTAAGCCAATTGACACAGATTAACATACTGTTTACTTTGATATCCAGGCAGAGAGGAGAAATAAGAAGTGGATTTTCTGGACTCAGTAAATAAATATCATGTTGAATTAAATGATGTCTGTTTAATTTATTTTAAAAATATAAAGTACGGTTATATTTTATTTAATAATATATTGAATATTATCTGCAATGGCCTGTTTCTACTCAGCAGAAGCTTCCTGGGAAAGACGATAAACTACATCCAGCAGCAAGACCTCTGATCAGGAGGTCTGAGGAGCGTGGAACCCACTCTTAATTGCTGGTGCTTGTATGTTTTCCATGACTCGGTGTGGTAGAACCTGTTAGGGTCCCAACTATGGTCAAATATTTACACCTCACCACCAAACTGGGTTCAAAACACTATGAAAGTTTAAAAATAGGTATTAAAGCCAGCAATAAATTTTTCGAAGAGTTTTTTTTACCAGAAGTACATTATTACCAGCAATATATATTTGAAGAAAAAAAAATATTACCAGCAATACATTTTTAAAGGAAAAAATATGACCAGCAATGCATTTTTGAAAAAAAAAGGTTTTTTTTTTAAAATATTACCATCAATAAAAATATTGTCGGCATTGAGGTTAATATGCCTTAAAAGAAAAACTACTCAGCAATCTCTTGTGAAAAAGTCCGAAGGTTTTTAAATGATTTTTTTCAGGAACTCTTGAATGTAATTTTCCTTAAAGAAAGCTTCTCCAATGAAAACATTTTGCAGTGATCTAAAAATGTAGTAATTGCTTACTGAAAATATAGATGACTATTGTGTGTTGGTTGAAACAGATCATTCAGTTCCAAAGCTTTTCTTCTGTTTGTCTTGCTGTATGCAGCTTTGTCATCCTTTGGGAGGGATTTCCTTTTATCCACTATGTACGCTGACATTGCCGTACGAAATTTTAGGGTATGTTACTCTGCTCCAAATTTGTTGTTAAATGCCACGTATGACGCTAGCTTTATACGCTCCAAACTATTTTTATTGATTGAATTTCTTTTTACAGTTTATCAATCCTTTCAGTTTATTTAAAGACACAACGCGTATTTAGATTGTAAGTTATTCTTAGATAATAATGGTAGAGTGATACATGTCGTAATAATTAATTCATAGCTGGTGGAATGGAGAAGATGTTGATTCATATCTTTTCCGACGCTATTTGGGCGTAAGTGAATGTAAGGAACCCGACTGGAATTGGAACTCAGTTTCACGTTTTCCAGTCATTGTCCATTAGGCTACACGCACATACATGTTTAAAGCTACTAGGATTCACAAACGGTCACCCATCTAGGTATGACCAGTTGCTTAACTTCAGGGTTCGTGTGCGAACCGTTGTTGCAAATAGATGTGGCCGTAAGCGTTCCCCAAAGAGTTGGCTCCCAATAATCGAACGTATGATTTCATTTAATAATTAGTCTATGATCCAAATATCTCGTATTTGTTTCAAATTTTGGTTTCAAACAACGTCAAAATAACATCAAATACTTATATTTAGGACATTATTGTTTCATGGAATTTGATCGATAAGTCTTAATGGCTTAATCAAATAAGTTAAAAATAATATTTAGTCAAGAAAAGATGACCGTGCTGTAACGTAGTTGGTCACGATTGACAAGCCAAAACATTTGTAGCCCAGTCTATAAAATATATGCAACTCTGCTGATAAAGATAAACAGTTTTGAGTCAAATGTACTCTAATGACAACAGCAAGTGAATAGAGACATGATATGACCTTAGGAAGCGAAGAGCTAATGCAAACATAAATAACATTTCTTTTTCTAATTTCCTTTTGAGCTTCCGATAAATGAGGTTACGTTGAACAGTGTTCATTCCAACAAGAAGACATTGTATCTGTCACGGGAATATTCTTTCATTTATTAACGCAGAAAACGTCAGTTGCAATTTGAATGAAGCTAAGAGCAGACATACATCACCGCGTTAAGTCAGTGCAGTTGAAATAAATTTAAATTCGTTTCCTTCTTAATTTAATAGACGCTTGCTGTCTTTATTACTTTGTCTTACGTTCAAAACTTTTTTTTTAATGTATTTGTTTGATGGACGCTGACTAGCGTAACAGCCAATCATGATCTTCTTTCAATTAAAAACCGATTTATTCCAGTATTCAATTTCAATTGATCAGTGTACATCACGAAATACTAATGAATATATATTACGATATATTACTATATAAATTTAGAAAAAAAGAACTTTAATTGCTACTGTTTAAAGTCTCTCATAAATTATAATAATTACTGAAGCATTCAAGTCATATTCTGTAATAAATTTTCGTTATAATGTGTACACCTGGGATTTAAGAGAAATATTTCTTTGTGGGGAATGGAAAATCCCGGCCATCATGCGTGATAAAATATTCTAAATATACAAAGATATTTTTTAATGAGAGATGTTCTCGCTCCTTTTCAGTTTACCTAACTTTGTTTATCAGTAATTTTAGCGTAGAATACTTACACAAGACTTATGTGACGACATCAATCACTAAAATAGTATACAGGCACAAAACGTTGAAACACCGGTTTCCGTACGGTGACCGAAGTTAAGCAACATCAAATCTAGTCAGCAACTAGATAGGTGACCACATGCCAATAGCAGGTGCTGTAAGCTTGGATGTGTGTCTGTTGTAATGGATAATGGTTCTGGAATTTTAATCCGTGTTCTATTTCAGTTTAGGTTCATTATATTCACTTACACTCAAATAAAATGGGAACCCGACAAGGGTTAATTAGTAGAATATGTAAGACTAGACGATAATTATCTCAAAAATAGATTCTTGTAATCTAAAAACATTATGACTTTAAATAACCTGCAAGGTATTGGTAAAACTTTGAAAACGAGACACCCATTTACTCACTAAAATAATCATCTCATGAATTATCGCATGTTGAAATCTTAACAAAGCAATTTTCCTATTGATCCAATAAATAAAACAATCTTCTGGTAGTAATTCTTGCATCCACTGCATTATTGGAAGATTTTAACTTATAAAATATATGAACAAGGACGACGTATTAAAGGAAATGGAACTAAAAGAATGTTTATAATTAGAATCTAAAAGCGTTGAAATTGATGTGAGCAGATACTAAAGAAATAGGCTCTGGAGAAACTGACACTCTATAAGACAAGAGAGACAATGTAGAACACTGAGAAATCTGCCTAAAGAGTTTCTGTCAATTGTTACGAAAACTGGAAGTAGGAGAAAACGTAAGGAGAGACAACATTCCTCACAATTACAATGCATGAGATGTTTTGTTTAGCCATGATTACAAACCTTTTGAAGAGTCCAGATGCAGAAGAAGAAGAGGAAACCGTCGCCTTTTTCATGGTTGGAATACTGTTTAGTTTTATTTACTTGGTCATATCACAAGCATTATTCCTTTAACATAATATTAATAGATAAACAGTAATAATGTGACATATTTGTGTATAGAATGCACAATAAAGAATGTATTTTTAAGAATAACTGCGGCGATATTAAATCTCTAACGGTAATAAAAGTAAAATCGACAATGTGATACATTACGTATAAGATTAGCAATCTATTATAACGTGGAAAAGAATAGGTTATATTGTTAATTATGTTAAGATGCTCTCAGGCATTTCAGTAATGATTTCAGAATAGATAGGTAGAGGACATGATACAACGAAATGATTTCACAGGTAAGTTTATATGTGAATAACATAGGTTACAGGCTAAGATTTTACGGTTTATCAACGAAGGTTATGTGTCAATTTGTTCAAACCAGAGATGATGCTAACCAGAATCCTTCTATATTCTGAGGATAGAGCAAGTGAATATCTTAAACAAACAGATATGATTTCTCAAACATATAATAACCAAAAAAAAGAAGAAAATAGATAAATAACATAAAATAAATAAATTGTGACATTTACGTTTTCAGCTGAAAAGCTTTTGATTGGATTTTAGACAGAAGTCAAAGTAGGAATCTATGACTAAGTTGTTAGGTTTTCAATGAGCATCTTAAAAATTGGCACGGCTTAAATTAATTCTGTGATTTGTGCTGCAAAAATTTGAATAGCAAAATGCAATAGTTTTGCAAAATTTCTAGTGAAACGCTCATAGCTGTTTGTAAATTTGTATTCCAGATTTCATTAGATTAGTTTGTCGCCGACTCATTTCTCTTTTGATGATATCAGTTTATTTATCCATATTATTATTAATATTTTTCAGCGGCCTGTCGCCAGGGTAACTTGAAGCAGATTATCCTTAATTCGCAAAGTTTCTTCTCGAGATTGTAAAGTTCAAGTCTTACTTGTTTCTTTAATTCCTGAAAATGTTAAACCAAGGTTTTTGGAATTATTCCCAAAACAATTTACATCCTAACCTCATTACTCTGATGATTCTCATACAATTCCTGCAAGGCTTGAATAGATTTGCTTGTTGTTATCTTCCAGTTTTTAACCCTGATCAACCTGACAGACATCATTCACTATTTAACTTCTGATGTTGCTATTAATTCTTATTAAATCTAGGTACGTCCTTGGTATGACGATACTATACATCCGCGTCCTGGGTAAGACAATACACTAAATCCGCGTCCTGGGTAAGACGATAAACTATATCCAACAGCAAGGACTCTGATCAGGAGGTATTGAGGAGCATAGAACCACCTCTTAATTACGGTTGTTTCTATATCCATCCTGACTCGGGTGGGAGCAACAGTTATGTTCCCAGCTATGAGCAAATCTTTGACCTCTCCCCAAACTGGGGGTAAAAAAAAACTATGAAAGTGAACAAATAGGTTTTAATAGAGCAATAAAAATTATTACCTGTATTAAAAATCTTGTCGGCATTGGATAACCCATTGAGGTTGATATGCCGTCAAACAAATCAAACCAATCAAATCTGGACTCATGACGTTACTCAGGGGCTAAGTTCGAAACTTAAAACTCGGCTTAATTAATGTTCTTCTTTAAGATTATTTCTGTATTGTGGACTTCTGTCTATATGGTTTAGAACATGAACTTTAGCATGCTTTCCGGAAAATATTCCCCGTAATTGATCCCTTTTGCTTTGTCGCATTTCAGGGTCATTATTATACATTGTCTTAATCTCGTGATCCAGCATAGAATTGAACGCCAATTAACAAATATTCATCAACTGACAACGAATATTAGAGTTTAAGCTCCAAACTTTTTTTTAATATTTCAATCATTTCAGGACGCGTATGATCATGGATTTCCGTAATTTCTGTATTTTGATCATCCACCATGCCATTCATACACAGAAACCCGTTAAGAAGGCTACTCGCTTAATTTTCTTTCATTCAATTTCCTCCAATATATACCGCGACTTAATTTATTTCGACTTTTCTTCGTTTTATGTCCAAGAAATTCCAACAATATCATTCTGTTTGCATGTAAACCTTCCTATTTAAATCAAAACCTCCTATTTGCTCACATGTTCTGTTCATGATATTCTTACTATTCTTAGGTAGAACAATATCACTTCTATATCTATGAAGAAATTGGCTAGCATTCATTGTCAAAGAGGAGATAAAATTTTATCTATTTCGACACTTTTTTCTAAATCTCAAGTTGACGTATGTTTTCATATTTTGCTTAGTGTCCGGAAGATCACTTGCACTATGAATACGTACCGTCGGAGTTTTTTTTGTGTTACATAATTCGGCCCCTCTTTCTGTACTACCAAGATATATAATTTCCCCACTTGGTTGAATGTTACATCCCCAGTACAGACCTCGCAAATCGAACTCTCTCTTAAGCTAAAAAAACTAAAATCATTTGTCTTCTGGCAGTTAATCTTTCATCAATTTTTTTCATATTTTCATCAGCTACGCTGTTAAGTGTATTTCCATTTTTCACATCAAGGTTTAAAAATGAGTGCGAATGGAAGAAGTCTGTGTGTCTTGGCGAAGACTATGCTTTTCAACCGCTGTGAACTGACGCTACACAATCACAATATAAGAGCTGTACCAAATAACAGAAACCTCATTATAAAACAACAGCAGCAAGTAAAATGTAAATCACATATAACTCGAACAGAAAATAAATTACAAGCGCCTTCAAATAAAAGGTTTGAAAGGAAACCCTGATCAATACTGGAAAAGGCGATAAGAGTTACCGAACTTGGAGACACCTTTATCTGAGATATTTTTTATAAGAATGTTTTTATAAATTTCAACCGACAGTAGAACTGGCTGCTCCATCAATGAATGTCGAGAATTTCCTTGTAAAGAAATGACTATTATTCCCATTACAATTAACATTCTACGTTTGTCATGAATACGATATTATCGGCATATCTTAAGTTGTTAAGATTATATCCGGCGATAATAAATCCCAGTAGGTCTTCTATTAACAGCTTCTGTGGGAGAGTCCTGCTGTATATTAATCTTCTTTCTATTATTAGGCATTCACTAAACTCATTTTCTATTCTCATGCAAGCTGATTATACAGTAGCGTTTACAGATTACTCTTATGTCTTACCCATGAAAATGATGTTTTTTACTCGTACTCAAAGAGTCTATTGCGTTATTTTTATGTTTTTATTTAAATATTTTTTTACACTTGTATGTTGTATAACCACATCATGATGCGGGCCTATAATAAAGTTGCATGCTTCACTCGCGGCCGGTGATCGCTAGTTGTTTTGGTTCAAGATAGAAGAACTTCAACACAGGGGATTTTAACTTAGCTATTTTATCAACGTTCATGTAGACATGTACTATTTATCCAGTGAGAATCGTTCCTTCTCCACTGAGGAGCCGTTTCAGACGCGAAAAGAAACACGTTTACATTGCCTGACGTGTTCTAGTTCAACGAAAACCATTTCTCTCTTTATCGTTCTCACGTTGGCTGAGCCAATCAAAATCGGCTTCCATCTGACCTCAAAGGTTAAACTCACAACGTCCGAGCATAGTTACCATTCCCCCTAAAAATAAGTCTTATAAACTATTATATTCTAAGTATAAGCCCCAGAGCCTTTTCAAGTATAGGGTTACATTAAGGGGTAGTTTATAAGAGTGGAAGATAACATGTTAATTTTAGACTTGAATAGTTTCCGACTGCAGTGATCGATGAATCATCCTTTTGGAAGTCTCTTCCACAGATGAGTGGTTCGCGGGAAGAAGCTGTTTGAGTAAACGGAATACAGAGGGGATATGGGTGGTTTGGTACTATGTTAGTGCCGTAGCAGGTCCTAGCCTTGAAAGATAGACCTGATGGGATAAAGGAATTGAATTCGACCGACAATGTTCCAAGGTAGCAGCGATAAAGCAGTGAGAAAATCGCCACATACCGCCAGTGTGTGAGTGGGGGTGTAAAATCTTTTCCAACAAGGAGCCAGATTGGGTTGGGTTTGTTTTACGGCATATCGACTTCACTGGGTTATTTAATGGTGACGAAATTTTTATTGCTGGTAATTTATTTTTCAAAAATGTATCGCTGGTAATATTTTTTTTGATGTATTGCTTGTAATAATGTATTGCGGTTAATCATTTTTACAATGTGCTTCTGGTATTGAAACCTATTTTTAACTTTCATAGTTTTTTGCACCCAGTTTCGGGGCTCAACTATTTATCCATAGCTGGTGCTACCAGCCCGCATCAAGGTGGACTTGGGAACACCAGCAATCAAGAGATTGTTCCACGCTCCTCAAAAAATCCTGATCAAAAGGTCTTGCTGTTGGACGTTGTTTATTGTCTTACACAAGACGGGGATATATTTTATTGTCAAACCCAGAACGATCAAGGACTCTAGGGCGCTATTGTACTCTATCAAGCCTGGAAAGTGAAGACTGTGCGGCACCGGCCCAAATATGACAACATTACTCCATTTTTGGTCTGGTGTAGAGGTCAGCCTGAGGTTTCAGGTACTTACGAGGGGAGTACAGGGAGCCGATGATTTCACCTGCATCTTTATCAATGGATCTTATATAAAAGTTCCACTTGAGATTAGTTGTGAGCTTGATGCCCAGTATTCATTCAATGAACGGTGCCACCTCGAGGGGACATCCGTTCATCGTGACTGGTGGTAGTTCGGGGTGTGATCGGTGAAGACTGAATAGAACTAGTAGTTTTACTTCAGTAAATGCTTGTGTACAATCTATGAAAGTGTTTCTTTTTTTATATTTGTAGTGCTAGATCTGCTAGTCTTCTGCGCACAACAATAGTATTACTTGTACTAGAGTCTTAAAAACAAATGCAGTTCCTACCCTATTTCCATTTTCTTTCTTCAATCAGATCTATTCCTTTAGCCTTTATGATGAACTTAGTATTATTCTCATTACTGTGACTGCATGATTGAATTCTTATTCATAACCATTTGCTTTATTTTGCAGCAATGACTTCATCTAATATTTCCCCGATGACAAGTTTTTCATTTATTATTTAAAAAATCGATTTCGTTTAAAATTGATAGAATTGTTACAATCTGAAACTAATCCTGTTGAACTCTTTCTCTTCATCTTGACCTGTCTTCATTATACATCATTTTTTATGACAATAATTTATATCATATTTTTATTTTACCGGTGATTTTGCTTCGTTTATTTACTAGCAAAAACTCTCTAATATTATCCCCACCTATTCTTATAAGGGAACATTTCTTATTTAATATTAGTCTAGGTTAAGTGTTGATATGGCGGAGCGAAAAATAAGTCGTTTATAAAAGAATCCGATCAGGGATAGAATAAGATAAGTATTAGATCAAGGGAGAGACAGTGTATTTTGTTTTTGCTTATTATCGCGAATCTTATAAAAGATGGCAAATCTTACATTAGTTCATGTACATATGTGCATTCCATACGGCAAATATCTCGTTGTCTTTTCTTTGGGAGAGTTTAAGACACTGTGAAAAGTTCCTATCTTAAATATCAACTTCTCCACACTATGAGAAATATTTATACTATATTCGGACAATTGCTCTCATATTTGATGTTAATACAAATTCTCAGGTGTATATCGATATTAGAAACCTGCAGGGAATTGTGAATTGAACTCTTTATTTAATCTATTATTCAATATGCTCGCTAATATTGTAAATGTGAGAACTGTCTACACCCTTATATTAAATAAAGGGTTCAGTTCAGAATTCCCCGTAGGTTACTCATATCAATATAGGAAAGTTGGGGGGCACAACATTTGAAACGCTGTGATAACATCATTAAAGAGGAGTACAGTAGTCAGAATAAAAAACTGAGTAAATATTCATAACTCCTTATTCCTAAAATTCTGACAGAAATTAGAGAAAATATTCGAAATTTCTAAACATCTTTAAGGTTATAATTTAAACGTTAAAAAGCAATGAATAAGACCGAAACATCAGAATTTGTCAAGAATGACCAAATGACCTTATGCTAATGAAAATAAAAATCAACGGTGATTTTTTTTAGAATTAACAGATAACAAGAAGTATCTAAAATAAAATAAAAACAGAAATTTATCAAATGCCCAGAACCACATGATTATTGTTTTCAATGTTGATATATTTTGAGAACAAACAAAATGAGGAAGGCGTACGGAATAATGTTTTGTCTAATAACCTTTGATTTTGACTATTTTAAGATGAGTAGAAAATTTATTTTGTGGAAAGATTATCCCGCCTGTATGCTTCCATAAACACTAAAATCCTAACATCAAGGACCAACCGTTATGTCTTCTGAATATCTTCACAGTTTTAAATATCTACCCCAACAAATGAGACATGAGAAAAGGATTCCAGGGAGAAACTGGGATGAAAAGCACTGATGGTACATACACTGAATCCATGATAAAAAATACAGGAGGACTAATTAGTAAATACTAAACACTTCAGTCAAATAGACGTATGGATCAGTTATAATTAATTAAGTATGGGAGAAAAAGAAATTTAACACCGTCCTGGTTATGGCGATAAACTACATCCGTGTCCTCGGTAAGACGATAAACAACACCCGGGTCCTGGGTAAGACGATAAACTACATCCGTGTCCTGGGTAAGATAATAAACTACATCCGTGTCCTCGGTAAGACGATAAACTGAAACCGTGTCCTGGGTAAGACGATAAACTACATCCGAAAGCAAGGCATTTAATCAGGAGATTTTGAGGGACGTTGAACCAACTCTTCAATGCTGGTGTTCTCAGATACGCCCTCATCCATGGTAGTAGCACCTGTCAGGGTTCCAGCTATGGGCTAATAGAGCTGAAAACACTATGAATGCATAAAAATAGTTTTTAATACTAGCAATATTTTTTGGAAAAATTATTACCAGCAGTAGTTTTTTCGAAAAAGAAAAAATATTACCAACCATACATTTAAAAAAAAAATGTCAAGCAATATATTTTTTTGGGGGGGAGGGAATATTGCTGCAATACCTTTTTGTAAAACAAATATTGCCAGCAATAAAAATCTTGTCGGTATAAAATAACCCATTGAGGTTGATATGTTGTAAAAAACAAGTAAAAAAACCCAAAACAAACCGAACCAAACAAAATTGAATTTACACTAGATTTTGCCAGATCTTATTTCGCCCAACATTGTAAATTGATACAAAACCAAAGACTCACTATGAACACTTGAGTCATGTCCTTGTCCGTACGAGATTTTCATATGGATGTCATACTTGTCGCAAAACCCGTTCAGAAATATCTGAACTGCCAGCTGTATACATCTGCTTCCAATGATGAAAAAAAAAAAGGATTTTTGCGAGTAAAGTCTGAATTTTTGGCAAAGATCGTCCTAGCTTGAACATTGTGTACTGGCTCTAAACAATCACAAACAAATACCTGTACCAAATAATACAAATTACATCGCTTGAGGTCTACCAACAACGGCAACAAATAAAACTGATAGCACATGTAAATCTAAGAGAAAATAATGGCACAAGCAAGACGTTAGCCTTCCACACAACATCAAACAGAAGTTAGGGAGGAAATAACCCATCATTACTAATGAAAGATCGATAACATCTACTGGACTTAAACCAGTTTTCCTAAAAATGTGTTTTAAAAGAAAATCGAATAAAAATCGAAATGAGTAGTCGTTATATAAATGCCACATGTTTCCTCATAGGGAAATGGTCTATATTTCAATTACCACCTCCTATTTCATTCATATTATTAACCACATTCAACAGAACCATTTTGGCAGCAAGCCTTTAACTCGACATACGAGTATTACATTGGTTGCATTTGAGTGGGAATAGGAAACGTTGATCCAACAGATTGTTTTATTAATACTCTCTCAAAATCGTTAGCTAATTTATGACAGAGTCCAGGTATTTTTACCGTTGATAACACTAATTATTTTTATCGCCATGTTTAAAATAATTTTTAGAATTTCACTTTATGTAAAACACCAAGCAAATCTGTATGTCATTAAGAAAATTTAAATTACAAAACTGTCAGCAAAGAAAATAAACAAAAATGACGTCTGCGATCAAAATTTTTAATTTTAGTGATAATAGCAATATGAATTATAATAAAAGGAAAGCTGACTGCGCTCTGTTGCCATTATGGTTTTCAAATTCATTACGCTTTCTTTACTGTTATATTAAGGTCTGTCATATCTTTCTGCTTCAATGTTTTTTTGATTTTTTTAAAACTCAGCCCGGACCTTGAGCAAATAAACACATCTCCGTAATTCAACGTGAAACATTAATTTGCAAGCTCATCATAATGAACCGACAGAAATTAATCCAGTGGATGTCACATTCATTTGACCTAGGAAGCTGTGAAAAAATATTTGCATAGGAAACCGCGAAGCAGTCTTTTGCAAGCTAGTATCGGACTCTATTACTGCTTTAGCGAGTAGGGTTTCAATTTGATGTCAACAATCCGCAAGCTTGCGGCCTCATGAGCTCGGATTGGAAAACAATAGTAATAAAAAAAAATACTGATGCAAGAGTCGACATGAGTCATAGAATAATGTTCATAAGGAATACGTCGTCATCGTCGTCGTCGTCGTCGTCTAAAATACCGTGGTTTATGCACCCATGGCCAAAGTGGGAGATGGACACAGCGACGTGCGGCACCACGTGTTAGATCGAGCCCGACGAATTCATTATTTTCTGTCGTAGTAGGTGGTTAGATCCTTTCTTTGAGACGACAAGCAAGGTGGAATTGTTTTTTAAGTTACCTTCTTCTAGCCTTCACCTAAAGAGGCACGATTAAGAAAGCAGCAGACTGGTTTGCATTCAGAGTTTCCTTCTCCTAGACGGGTTGCCATCAAAGGCTAATCCTTAAGGTGGATGTCTATTTGAAGTTACTTTCTTCTAGCCTTTGTCTAAAGATCAGGAACTACAACGCAGCACTCGAGTTTGAATTTAATGTTTCGTTCTCATAGAAATGTTGCCACCTAAAGCTAGAGGACCCAGTGTGTCCTGCAAATTTATCCATAGCTGGGAAGGAGATGAGTTGATTTCATACCCTTTCAAATGGTATTAGCACATAAGTGAATGTATGAAGACGAATGAAATTCGAACTCGGCTCTCTAATTCCTCGATCTAAGCAGCAATCCATTACTCTACATTTTTCTTTATTATTTACCGATAGCAAGGAGGAAAAATGGTGGATTCGTACCTTTGCCAATGGTATTAGCGATTAAGTGAATGTAATGAACTCAACTTGAATTTGAAGTCCGATTCCTCAATCCGAGAAACGAATCATTACTCCACCGTACTCATTACAATACAAAGAAATAAACCTGAAAATTAATAAGGTTTTAATCAAACAAAGACCATTATCTAATGCAAATATGGCAACTTGTTTCTCCAGCAAAGCAAAATAGACAGAAAAAAGTAACAATTTCTTAATTTGTTTCAATATTTTTCTGCGTGTTTTAATGATTCCATTTTCAGATTTAATTGAAAAAGCGAGATGAAGATTCTCGTTGTCTTATCACAGTTTACGTCATCGACATGTCTTCAATTTAATTCGTCGCCGTTTCGAAATTGAATTTTCCCTTATTCGTTCGGACTTCATTACTCTCGTTCTTTTTTTCACAAAAAATATTTACAGTATTCAAAATGGACGAACAGAGTGAAACATATTCTTGGCGTCCGTAAATACTAAGCCTTCGCTCAACAAAACCTGATTATTTTCAGGCTAAAGAAAAGATATAATATCAAGACAAAAATATATGTCCGAAAATTCTAAGCGCTGACTGGGCGTTAATGCAAAAATTCAACGCCAGAGATTATTCATCGAAAATCCATTAATTTCAATATAAATCTTGATTCTGATTTCCACTGGTTTTGATGCCCACTGTTTCACTTACCATCAGCGAACACCTGTAACAGATTGCTATGTTTAACTTATTTCTATTCCCCAAGTGAAAACCAGTTATCTTGGATATGATAAATGTGAAGCCAGAAGATTTGTTTCAGTGAAAATGTACTGAACGAACTGTATGATTGATTTTGGCTTTTATTCACTTGATCACTTGAAATATATGAAACTGCGGAAATAACCAAAAGCAAATTTAAGAAACCTATTCTAATTAAATAAGCAGAGAATCGGATTGTATATTCATTTTAGCAGAACTTTCAGTAGAAGATGAAATTGGGTTTAAATGCTTTGAATATGCTATATATATATATATATATATATATATATGCTATATATATATATATATATATATATATATTATTTGTTATAAAATCACTACAAAAATAGCCATTTTGTTTCAACACACTCTGTGTCTTATCAAGTGATGGTGTAAAATATATTATTATAATAAAAGATATTTTAACAGGAAAAAAAGCAAAAATAAATGAAATTCCTGATTACAGAAGACAAATTTTATTAAAACAATTATAATATAAATTATTGTGGTTCTTTTTTTAAAGCCCTGGTCACTGACAAACGCATTTTTTATTGACTGTGGACAAAATCATTGCTTCTGGGCACCATATGAATAATTACGTATCACTGTGGACCGCTAATGCTTCTATCGTATTATTCAGTTTTTCATAGGCCGCAAAACAACCTTCACAACATGCACAATCTGTCTGATATAATAATAACACAATAACAACTATTATTTTAAGCGTGTTAACTTTGTACATAAAACATGGTTTGTTATTTATCTTATCATATATATATATATATATATATATATATATATATGTATATATATATATATATATATAATTATTTTTTAAAAATTATGATTCCATCGCTAAACTGGAAATGTCATGTTTCAAAAATTGAAGCTAAAATCTTCCAATTCAATTATAGGAATTAAACTAAATTAAAGTACCAAGCTCTCTTTGATCCTCAAGCGAATTCTGAAATTCCCATTACAATGAAAGAGAACAGAGTACTGTAATTTAATTTAATTTCTATAATTGAATTGGAGATTTTTAGCTTCTGTTTTTGAAACATGGCAATTCCTGTGTAGCGATGGAATCATAATTATTAAAAAAATATATTTATAATATAGTCTCTACTTGTGTATCGAGCACTATTTTTCAAAAATAGAAACGGAAATACTTCTGGACTACGGATTATTAAACCACGGGTCTTTCCTATTTTTAAATATATTTGCACACACACACACACACACACACACACACACACACACACACACATTATATATATATATATATATATATATATATATATATATATATATTACAGTTCGACAATTTGAAGTGAACCCAAGAATTAGCGTAGGATGAATTTGGTAGAAAAGTGAAAAAATGAAAAATACAGTGTAACCCGGATATAAGAGAAACCCGGATATAAGAGAAACCCGGATATAAGAGAGATTTTCTCTGGTCTCAAATTAGAGCCTGTGTTAATGTATATAAAATAGACCAAACCCGGATATAAGAGAAACCCGGATATAAGAGACTTCTTCTCCGGTCCTGACAACTCTCTTATATCCGGGTTACACAGTAGCTTTTAGAGTACTCATTGAAAAACAGGTAACAGGAAGAAGTGTTTTTTATAAGAGGCTTACTTCTAATTGATGGCGCAAAAGTAATATCAATAAATACTACAGCATGATTTGAATTGCCAAGCGGACAGATATAGTGATTTTCCAAGCGTAGCTTAGATGTGGCGCAAGGCCGAAAGTATTAGGCGGCAGGGAGGATCGATCTCACTACTCAGTCGTAACTAATCTAGCAAGACAAGGTTCGTAACAATTACACCACGTCGAGGTTCCCTTTTCTTCTAAGAATAGCTAAGATATGGCGCAAGGCAGAAAGTTAGAAAGGATCGAACTCACTATTCAGTTGTAATTGTTCTAGCGAGACAGGCTTGCTAACCATTATACCGTTTAGAGGTGTCCCAAGCGGACTGATGTATGATACCGGGCAAGAGCTACGAGACGAAGTAAGGAACAAATCAAGTAAAGAAAACTGTTGATGAGATTTTTTAGGGAAATGAGTTAGTAAATCCACTGAGGGTCTGAGCAACGGAAAAAAAAATGTAAGTGTGAATACCATCAATATCAGTCTCTTTTAGCATGACACTTGACGTAATGAGCGTTAAAATCAGCAAACATAAAATAATCACAGATGAATGAAGGTTGAGTGCTATTTCTATATTATCATAAATTTAGTTCAATATATTACAATCCATATAAGGTTGGGAGTGATAAAGGCAAAAGCAATAGATAACAGAGTGCAATAACGAAAGTCGAAAGCCCATGAAATAATCATCTGGGCATTCAAGAGTCAACTTCCTCACAGCTGGAAGATTTTCCCAAAGATAAATACAGAGACCAGGCATGTATATGCTAGAATCTTTTCGGCAAAGAAGAGACAATCCATTGTATTAGGAGAAGAAATTATAATGATAAATGTATACAGGTAGCCTGTAAGCAATTTTTTTTTTAAATCTAGGAAACTTCAAGGTTAAGTAAGCGAAAGCTCTCCAGTGGATATTTCTATTTATTTTCTCTAGATAAATATAGTTCTAATTTTTTTCCAGCGATTATCCCCGTTTTTAATTCCGATCCCCTGGCCAAGCTTGACAACTAATATGACAGCAGGGCTATACTGTTGTAGTGACTGCGGGCTTTAGCTCGAGAACTTTGTTTACACTAATTGTTGACCACTAGATGGAAGATATATAGAGATGGATTCATGCATTTACCAAGGGAATTTTTGCGAATATGAACGCAGCAGACAAGGCTATAATTTGCATTCGACCCGACAGTGACATCTGTTCATCCTGGCAACTATTATGCTAGCTGCATATTCATCAAGCTATAAATATTATTATTGATGTTACGACGTACGACGTGATAGTTTTCATTAGGACACTCATTGTTGTACAGCAGTGTTAAATACAAAAATAGGGACTAGCGTAAATTAGTCTTCTTTAGATTACTCTCTTTAAAGTGTATTGATTTGATCACCTCAAGAGATGATGCATCGCTTGTTATGCAATATATAATCTGCATTCATAGTATATACTTTTTATGCACCATATACTTTGAGGGAGGGTGTAATTACTGCTTACCTCATCTTCATCTCTTTTTTATGATTAATTTTTCACTTTGAAATTTTCACTTATTTTTCGTGTTCCATTATGTTTTTGGTGCCATATCATTTATTTAAAACACCTATTTTTCTTACTTTTACAGTGTCCTGTGAGTGTTAGGCGCCATTTTCTGTCCCAGTAATTCTGCCATGTTTAATAATAACTTGTGTTTCTTTGTAGTTATTATATTTCTTGAAACTTAGCCGTTGCTCTTGTGTTCTCTCACTTTAATTATTAACATTCATCGATAGAACACACTCATGTCTGTCGTTTCAAGTCTCCTCCTCATCTGTGAGGAAATTGTTCAGATCGATGTGCAAGTCACCTAGTCCTTCGGAATGAGAAGCTAAAAAGCTGGTTTCGGATTCTAGTCGGATTCATTGCATATACTTAATCGCAAATCATCTTTGTAAAGGCAGGACTATATCTCCCTCAATGTATCGGTTAAATAGACGGGCATGTATGAGGAAAAATCACTGTTATTTTCAAAAAAATATCGCTGCAACAGATATTCACAAAAATAAAGAACTATTGTTGGAATCCTAATTATAGTTCAGCTTCAAAGAAATGTTGATAAACCTTAAAAACAAATCAAAACTGTTCAATATTCACTGATACAGGATGATTGATATTCCATAGCAGTTTTCTTACCAATTAGAACATAGTCATTTCTTCTTCTTCTTCTTCTTCTTCTTCTTCTTCTTCTTCTTCTTTTTCTTCTTCTAATAATAATAATAATAATAATAGCGTAATTTATATTTTGTGTTAAATTAAGTATTTTGTGAATAATGAATTTTTACAAGTTTTACTCGATATTATTTTAATTGTTTATTATCGAAACAATCATAGCCACTTTGTCATCATCATCTTGTTCTTGTTCTTCTTCTTTAAAGAGGCTATCCTCAATTTCTTAACCTTTGCAGCTCTTAATAAAGTTTGTCTTCTGGTTCTTTCTTCACCTGCTGTTCCGCCAATCATTTACATAAGGCCGTTAGCTAGATTATTTGCTACTTTTCTCTATACCTTTTGCTTTCAATACGTCCTGTGAGGGATAAAATTGCCAAGCCCCCTTTCCTTATTATGTGTTCCAGAAATTTTAATTGTCACCTTCAGATGCTAAGTATAATTATCCTTTTGATTCCCTTTTACCGATAACGTTATTGATGGTCACATATTCCGTCCATGGTATCCTCAGCATCCTACTGTAGGACCATATTTCTGTTGCCTCAAATCTCTTCTCCATCTGTGATGAAATATTCTGGCATTCCTTTCCATATAGGACGACCGATGTTACATAGCATTTTAGAACCCTTTAGTTTTTTTTTTGTATGTAATGAAAGTTTCCTATTTCTTAATACATTGCTTAACTTTGGGAAGCAATTTTTCACAAGACCAATGAGGCTTCGGATTTCGGCCACTCATTTTCTGGTAAAACACTTCCTAGACATTTAACTTTTTACATTTATTTAATTATGATATATACAATTTTTAATTGGTCCGCTGTACTGTTCTTTTTACTGACAACCGTGAATTTTCTTTCTTTTTACAACTGATGTTTAACATTTCCTTCCCGCTTTTTATTACTAGTTTTTAGTGGGGGGGTCATATAGTTCTATTACACGGAATATCAGAATACACTTTGGGGAAAAATGCTGACAAGTTTTGAACTTGCAAGGTCTGTGGTGGCAGTTACAATTTAACAAATATCAGCAATTTGATTGTACGTAATAAGCAAAGCACATTACGTAAATCCATATAAACATTGCAACGGCTTTTGTTATATGAAAGACAATGCAGAAAGATTAACATTTTAAGAAATAAAAAAACACAACACCGGCTCCGTCCTGGGTAAGACGATAAACTACATCCAACAGCAACGCCTCGGATCAGGAGGTTTTGAGGAGCGTGGAACCACCTCTTAATTGCTGGTGTTCCCAGGTCTACCCTAACCCGGGTTGGTAGCATCTGTTAAAGTCCATGCTATGGGCAAATAGTTAACACCCAGGCTACATACGCGTCCTGGGTATGACGATAAACTTCATACGCGTCCTTGGTATGGCGATAAAATACATCCGCGTCCTGGGTATAACAATAAACTACTTCCAACAGCACTCCCAATCCAAGAGCTCGTCCTGGGTATGACGATAAACTACATCCGCGTCCTGGGTATGACGATAAACTACGCCCAACAGCATGTACTCTGATAATATGTTTTTGAAAAAATAGTGTTGCCAGCTGTACGTTTATGAAAAAAATATTACCAGCTATAAATTTAAATTTTTTTTTTGGGGTTGGTTGAAAGAATAGTATTGCCGGCTATACGTTTTTGAAAAAAATAATATTACTAGCTATACATTTTTAGAAAAAAAATAATATTACCAGCAATAAGTTTTATGAAAATTAATATTACCAGCTATACATTTTTGAGGAAAAAATATTAACAAAAATAGATTTTTGACAAAACAAAAGTATTACCAGAAAAAAAAGTCGTCGTCACTAAATGACCCATTAAGTTTGGTGTGCCGTAAAACAAAACAAACCAAACAACACCGGCTGTTAAAGCGTTCAATAGGACATCAAATATCAATTGGTTGCTCGCTAGACGATTTTATTTTATGTCTATATTGGCATAGTAGGGAATATATAAGGGCCAATAATTACATTTCCATTAAATATATTTTTACATAAGAAATGCTTTTTTTAGGAATGTTATGATTACTGGAATTGTATCGTCATTCGACAATAAAATCTTAGCTTTTCTTTCTTTTTGCGTCCATGGTGCCAATTTAATATCCTGCAGATTATGTAAATGTTAACGTTGAAATAATTTTAGACCCAAAAGAATAGTATTTGAGTTTTTCTAACTTTTTGCGAACGGTTTTGTTTCTTTATTTCCTGGTGATTTTTGATACAAGGAAATTAGATATTTATGTTTAATAAACGAGATTTCTATCGATGTGCCATATATGTTTTATTATATCTTTAAAATATTTTATGAAAAGTTAGCAGACGATCCACCGTCCTTGTCTTCTTCAGTCAGCGACGA